>VXBU01009907.1:56926-132952 GCA_013400315.1 Bombycilla garrulus | reverse complement strand
CCACCCAAGCTCTGGCGGGCTGGGCTCATGCACTGAAGCTGATTAGCCTAAGCAGAGCTTAATATTCAAGTAGACAATTGAATACACTGAGTGCTAGCTCAAAGCAATGCTCTTTCTGCTTTTACATCTTATCTCTGTAGAGCCTCACACAGGTTTACTTCCCTGGAACTTTCAAGCCCCTTTCTTCCTGATCCATACCTATTCCTGTGTTTAGAGACCCAATCTTCATGTCACCTTACTCCCATCCCCAGATTTTAGCTCCTCATGCAACCCCCACCTTTCTGCTGGCCATTGCAGCCAACTGAAACTCCAGCCTCTAAAACCAAAAGTCCTGTTTCTCACAAGGATATTCTAGGTGACACATTCAATGAAAAGCCACTTAACTAAGGCTCTGTGGTGAGGAGCAGAGTCTCACCCAAGTCAGTTAGTATGGTTTGGCTCAGGTAGGCTGAATTTCTATTTAGAATGGCAAGCCTGTCTCCAATGCCTGGAGAAAGAGCCCAGGGTAAATATGCTCCTTAGCTCCTAGCCTAGCAAGCCTCAATGAGGTGACTGAAGTCAAATCTCTGTTTATTTACCTTTAAAGCTTATCTTGAAAGAGTATGAGAAAACTTTTCTGCTATACTTGGCAGTGATAACTTGTATGGAAATTCTCTGTCAAAGAAAAATATAGCCCCCTCTAAAAGACACGTGTCTGCTTTTTAGAGGGAACTCTCCGTTATATTTAAAATTCAAAAATAGTAGTAGGTGCTGAACACCATCAAAAAACAAGCCATAAAGGATCTTGAAAATCTATTTTAATTGTTCTAATACACATTTCTAAGATTAATATCTCCTTACTTGGACTATGAAGCTGCAGGAGCTGTGGTACTCTTTGGGACATGGAAAGAATAAATTGTGTAATGCCAACAGAAAAGGTGCTGAGGTAGCTGGTAATTGACAGAGTTAATGAAGTATGTTAAGCAGGTACAATATAGATGAAGTTGTCCCCTGCAGGGTGATTGGCCACTGGGGAAATAATGTGACCGTTGTCTTTGTGTTAAAATAATGTGGTACTCCTTCTTTGCCAGATCCTATCTGCAGTGAGAGATGAAAGAGGTCTTGCAAGGATACCCAGGTCCTCCTATAGCACATGCTGTGCTTGAATCTGGCAAGTAAAGAACAAGATAAAAAGGGGGTAAAGAGTGTAATGGCTGTCTGTAAAGCCATTAGGCTATTTCTTGCAACCCACACATGAATTATCCACTATTGAAAAGTAATAATTTGACACTGTTTTCTATAATTCTCCCTCATACACTACAATTCACTGGTGCTGTCCGGGGATGAATGGGAACTGAATTCAGTCTGCCAATTTTTCCAGAAATTGATTATTTTTAGATATTGTTTTAATAATTAGCTAACTAGCTCACAAAGAGTACAATGGATTTAGACAGCAAAAGATGGTTTTGAGAGTAATATAGATTTTGTATTATTATCTCTTCCTATTGTATGTGAATATTATTGTTGAAATAGCAGGGAAAATATCAAATGGAAATAGAGCTCAGGCTCTCAATTATACTAAGCTGTGTGGTCAGCTTGGTTCCAAAAGACGCGTGTAGAGCATAGACTAATGAAAAATCATTGATAGCATCAGTTTGGTGTCTAAATCTATTGTGCTATTTCAGCATTGTTCTTACTAAAACTGTCTCAGAAGATGAGCTAGCCTTCCTTGGCCATCAGATATCAAAATACCTGAAGTTTTCTTGATTGCCTCAGGTGCTGACAGCATGCTCCATCATGGACACATTAAAATCATACAGTATTTTACTTCTTGAAGTTGTAGCTGTTGGCATTTTCATAGTTGATATTTATGTGCTTATAGTGGAAGTGAGTTAGGTATTATTGGACCTTTGAGCTCTTCAATGAGGTTTTATTCTCATCAACATATTCTAAATCCAAGAGCCCTTCTCAGGGTTCCTGAAGAGAGTGATATTTGGAGAGAGAAGTGATTCTTAGCAAATCTTTGACTGAGAACATAACCTCAGAAAATATTGCTAAGGATCACATGGAAAAATATTTTCTAATTTTCAAAGTACAGTGAAGAAAGGTTAAATACAAACATTTGTTCATTGTAGGAGTTAGGTTTGCAATAATCATAACCTCTTTCCCCGATCTTTCTTATGGCTCTAAGATTTGTGTAGCCATTTGTTAGTTATCTAGTTATCATGTTATCTAGAACAGCAACCTGGACATAAGAACATTTTCAACAGAGCTTCTTACTATGGGAATTTGAAAAGCACTTCCTGAAAATTTATCACAGACCACAGTTTAAAATATTTTTGTGCCAAAAGAATCGCAGGTGATGCCATTAAGACAACATAAAATACCATAAAATACCAGGAGAGCAAACCGACTAGCAATTACCTAATGCATTTTTCTGGTATCCAGATCTGCCTTTTGGGAGTGCTAACTCAATAAATTATCACTATACATAAACAAAGTATGAGCTATAATTCTCAAAAAACTTAGAATTTTCTTCAAGGTGTTTTGCTTTGTTTGACAAAATACTCTTTGGGGATCTACTAATGGACAAAGCTGAAGATCCAAAGAAGGGAAATTTGATCCATTTGAAAGAGAATACAAGGCTGAAGCAAACAAATGCAAAAATATGCTGGTACTTACTCAAAAAGTGCTGATTTCCTGATGTAGGTCACCTCACCAGCCCACCTTGTACCACAAAATAGGGTAAATAAAAAGTGCTGATTCTCTGTGTTAGCAAGACTTTTCTCTTTTCAACCCTTGTTTAGGACTAACCAACAAGACAGAATACATTATGTGTGGGGTAGAGAGTTTATATCTTACAAATTTCCTTAAAAATAAGAGATATCACAAAACCCCACAAAATCACATAACCAAAGTAGTTCTAATCTATTCCTAATAATTAACAAAGTCTGAATTTATATTTTCTATTTTAACACTTTGTACATATATCCATCCACACAATACCACTGTAATTAACTACAACGGACACAGTTGCAAACTGCATGTGCCTGAATGAGATACTCAGATGCTCAGGCTGACACTGTATCCTATACAATGCAATGCATAAAATTTTACAAACACTAACCAACACAAGAGACTAGTCATCTCTCCTTCACTTTCATCTCCTGTGCAAGTATTTGAAGAGCAGCAAGTCTGAGCCGGTTGTGAGGGATTAATTGAATTTACAAGAGGATTGCACTGTGTGCAACATCTCAATTAACTTACTTGTTAAATAGGTAATGGCACTTGACTGTTAAGTTGTGAAAGAACTTGTTAAATTGATATTGATACTTATTTAAAGGATATGGTCTATGGTCTGGCTAGATAATTAGGACTCCAAAGTGTGTAGGAACCCAAACCATATGATAGGCGAGGCTAGATGGCAAAATGAGCCCCGCCTCCTCATTCGGATACTTGACAGTATATTTCACAGTACTTGAATGGGATGACATTTTTTCTCAGATTTCAAACACTGTTGACCAAAAATATGCAGAGAAGGAACAAACCACATTCAGATGTAAATTGTCAGCTGTGATGTCCTATGAAATCTGTGGAAATTAGCTTTTGGTTTGGTATTTGTTTGTTTAGCTTTGGGGTGTGGCTTTTGGGGTGGGTTTCTTTCTTGTTTTTTTTTTTCATTTTCTTTCTCCAGTCAATAACTTTTCAGATCTCTGCTGAACCAAGCAACAATAAGTTAAGAAATCGAATATCTTTCTTGAAAAAATAAACAGCTTCATGCTCCTCCTAAAAGGTACCTTTTTATTTGTCCTTTCATTCCAAAAGTTTCCCTTACACCAGTAGCTTCCTTAACAACAGGGATAACTGAGCTTGAAAGGGTTTTACTCTGAAATGTCAATGTTGTTTACTTCCTCTGCTCTTCATTTCAGCATTTCGGCCTGAGTTTTCAGAACTTGGTCTGTGGGAATCATAAATCATGGGAAATAGATACATAGAAAATGAAATAGTATGATCCATCTACTTAGTTTTAAAGGAACTTTGAGTCTACAGCTCCCCAGCTGTCAGCACCAAGTTTTTGTACAATCAATTTTTTTATTTTAAAAGGAAGCTAGGAAAAGAAATTACTGCTCCATTATCTTTTTTCCCCAAAGTTTGAAGAGTATGCTTTGATCTGGAGTTCTGTTTAGGAACATGTCTAATTTTAATTAAAGAAAACTGTTACAGAATATACTAGCTGCAGGTTTCAGTTTTATTTTCCCTTGGTACAGACCGTCTTATAAATACAGTGGCATATCTCTGAAAGTGAAACAGACTCTAACTTGTTGTAGAATGCGTAAAATCTTGCACATATGTCATGTGGCTGACACCTTACCTTCTCATGGGACAGAAACTTCTGGCAACCACTTCAGAACTTCCAAGAATATGGGGGTTTTATGAAGGCTTATCAAATAAAAACAAAGTTTTACAGTGTTTAAAGCATCATCCAAGATTCTTCTTAAAGGCTAAGTCCTTTCTTTAGTATTTAGCGTGTGCTTCTCAGCTGGATACAGGGAAACTAAATGGAAGAAAAGGAAGTATTTTCCCTGTAGATTGTAAGAAAGAAAATGCTTCTGCTTAAGAAATGTTATAACTTGAGTGGCAGGAGCTCTGAATCCCCCTGCATGATTGTGTAGGCAGGGGTGACCCTTGTGTGCTGGTTTGAAAGCAAAACCAGTGAGACTCCAAGTCAGAAATACAACTTAATAGGAAAAAAGTAAAATACATGCAAGTAATACAAAAGAAACAAAAACACTGACAGACTCAGAATACAACCTGACGCTCTGCTAGTTAAGATGGTGGTAGCTGTCCAGATGAAGTGATCTTGCTGAAGTGGTGATCCTGTAGACAGGTCTGGTAGCTGTTGTCCTCTGGAAACCAGTGAGTAAGAGCTGTTTGCTCTGTCCCAATTCCCACATTATATTCAGGTGGAAATGCTTGGCTCCTCCCCCTGGGCGGAGCATCTCACAATGGGCTGATGTCATTCTAGGAGTCATGTGGTGGGTCCTTAATGGCTCCCGGAGGGAGTTATCTATGACTCATGGGGCAAGGTGTTAATGGCCCATTAACAGGAGATGGTCTGGGGGAGGAGGCAAGGAAAACACTGCCCTTCCTGGTTTTAACAGTTCATGGAGATGGAGATAGAATACAGACCCTCTGGCATATTTTACATTGTAACCTAGGACACCTTGACACTGCACAATGCTGGCTCTGAAGCCAACAAAGCTGCAGCTGAGGCCAGGAGCTCCCGTAGATGTGATTGCAGAACTGACGGTTACAGTTTGGCCGCTATTTTTGCAAGGGTCTGACACATTTTCCTGCGTGGGTTATGGTCATCTTTCACCTTTCTGCATGTGCAATCAACACAAGGGGAGTGGAAGAAGAAAAGTTCACATGGAAATAAAGGCAGGCATTGAAAATCCAGGCATTTCAATAAGCTGTAATTACAAATACAAATTCATCGACTAAACTCGGGCATGCAATTAATAGACTAATTATGTTGTAATTGTAACTGAATACCAAAACAGATGACCGTGTGCCAGCCTCCATCCCACCCAGTTATCTTTGTGTCATTGCTCCTACACACAATAGTGTTCTATGCTCTTGTGTATTTCCTGCTGAAAATAGGAATCCAGCAGATGGGTAAATGCTATCAGTTTCTCACTTAAGTCACCAATTCTTCCAATTCTATATTTACAATCAGCTTGCTTTCATAATAACTGTGACTGAGACCCAGTTGGGATGTGCTGTCCCAGCAGAAAGTCAGAGATGGTCCCCAGCCCAATAGATAAGGGTCAAAGAAGACGCACTTTGGAGAAGTGCTGCTGTCCTTGTTCTGTGTATCTATGGATGTATCAGAGGTGTGCTGATCTCCATGGGTATTGAGGTGCCTTATTCTCTCTTGCATTGACAAATTTTGCAATATCAGCCACTAGTAACAGATTTCACCAAACTTGTGCTACTTGATTGAAATGGCTGTGTTGGTTGTACTCTC
Organism: Bombycilla garrulus; assembly: GCA_013400315.1. Lineage (NCBI taxonomy): Eukaryota > Metazoa > Chordata > Aves > Passeriformes > Bombycillidae > Bombycilla > Bombycilla garrulus. Next base: position 126,942 of record VXBU01009907.1, on the reverse strand, counting down.
CCAGAATAATGGAGGTACTGAGTCACTTCCACCAGGTGATTGCACATGGAGCACAGCTCGGAGAGAGGAGCCTGGCTTACTGCGCTGGTGTCAGCTAGGAAAGTCCAGGCCCAAATTAGCCCTCTAAGGATTTCACCCAAGGTAAGACAAATAGTTTCTAAGAAAGAGAAAGAATCAACCCTGAACCACTTTTTTCCCTTACAGCAAATTAACTCCTTTTTTTATATGGCTCTGTGTAAGTTTGTCTGAAAGTTTCTGAATGTACTCATGTCATGAGCAGTGTCTGAATGTCAGTATTTTGATTACTGTTAATATGCATAAGTTTCAATAAAACTAATTTAGGTAGGAATTAAAATACCTTTTATGCAAGATTTCACAGGTTTTGGCAATGTATTGATTTAATGTACTTAGTTCAGTGAAAAATCTGTTGGTTTAAGTTATCTGCCATTAGTTTCAATTAAAATATATTGATCTGAGTAAATGTTGGTTACTAAGTTTTTCCTGACTGTGAAAGAATATTTGCTTAAGCAAAATTTGTATAAGTACTTAGAGAGATATTTTAGGTTAGGGACTCTCCTAGCATCAATAGAATTGTTCAAGTATCAATAAATTTCTCTGAATATAAATGATTTTTTTTTTCTGAAATTAAAAAAGCTGATTACAGTAATATTGGGACTGGTATGCATATTAATTCAAGCAAACTCAGTTTGAAAAGAGTAAGCATTCAGTCAAGAATACAGTAACATGAAAACACTGAAAACTCAAACTGTCTGTGAGGAAACCAGGCTTTCACATGGAAAGCCAGTCTTTCTTCTTTAACCACAAGGTCAAATAACCACAAACCAATAATAAAATAATTTTGGTAGCCATAGGTAGTAGGAAAATGTGGGTGTAGGCCAGGAAATGCAGCTACTTTAAAGTATTGTATGCACATTATTTGTGAGATTAATTTTAATCCAAAGCATCAAAAATATTTATAGAAATAAAAAGCATGCAAGCAGTAAGGCTGATACACCAGTCCTTTATTAGTTCTGTAAAGACTGGAAGCCCTTGGGACTCTGCTCTGCAAGCAGAAGAGTACCCTCACCTTGGGATAAAAGATGGGCAGATCAGCCTAACTCTGTGCTCAGCTACCTGCACTCACACCTAGATGATAACTACCCAGCACTGCCAGCCAGAGAGCAGGATAAATCTATCCTGCAGTGCTTTCTCAGACCTATACAGCAATTCAGCTCTAGGGTTCAGATTAAAAAACTCAAGCGATCTGGAATGATCATTGTATGTTATTCTTCAGAGAATACATACATGCTGCCCATTTGTTAGCTGCTTACACTAGGGCTGTTTATTTTAGAGATGTTCTTTGTTGTAATCTCATCTATTCAAGTTTAAAAAAAACAAATTCCTGGATAAAAAGTAGCAGGCTTTTTATCTTTGTGGGTTTGTCTGGGAGAATAGTACTTTCAAGTTTTCCTCTCTTTTCAATGTGTGGAGAGAATAATTAATTTTGTGCCTGCCACCTGTCCTGTATTTCAATGGCACACTTTGTCTGCCTTGCCTGGGACAGTGTATCTGTGTATATACTCCTTTCACAATCACCAAGAGACCGACAAAAGCACCAGCACCACTGTGACATGCTCTTTGAATGGCAAGGGCAGTAGCCACTGCCACAACAGCACAAAAGTATGGCACAGGGTTCAGGGGTGTCACACTCTCATTTCGTATTTTACCACTCTCATTTCCTTTTTGATCATTAATTGGAGGCTTGAAAATAAAAACCTCTTTAGCTGTGTGGTCACAGTTGTTGGCCAGATGTTCCTGTAGTTTCGGCTAGCTGTTTCCATAAAGTTGTGGTTTTAAATTAAGAACCCCTACTCATTGCCTTCTACAAGTTGTTCTCTTTTTTAAAATCCTGTAGTAACAATAGTTAAACCCCACTACTACATGCTTATGTAATAGAAATAGAAATTCATACCTGAAAATGTGGTGTATATAACTTTCACATTGGGATAGACCTCTCAGACTGTATGTCGCATAGCAATTATAACCTGTAAAAGAAAAAACTATGCAAGTGTGAAAATGAGAGATGAAATCCAGGTGCTTTCCTACAATGGAATGTATGAATCAGTAAGCAAGTCTTGGGGCAATACAGGGCAGGAAAATCAGCCACAACACTTAGCAGTGAGCATCATAAACAATACTTAATTACCAACTGTTAAACAAAAGTTGAGAGCTTCATAAGCAAAGAAAAACATAGATAAAAAGCTGAACCAAGACACCCTATGATCCACCACCTTTTCTAGGGCTGGGACACTAACAAAAACCTTTGTTGATTTCCTTCAACTCTAATTTTAATTTATCATCACAGAGTGGAAAAGAAGGAAGGATCATTCTCTTCCCTGATGTTCATGTTTGCTTATATTTCTTAATGTTTTTAGACATTGCCAGTATTGCTGAACTGGAAGAGGGATTTACATCAGAACAAATCTCAGCTGGCTTTTTAACCCAAAAATGTTAAGAGATTACTTCTTTCGCATTTAAGTGCCTGTTTACTCAGGGTGAGTTAACACTGCAAAACCAGAAATCTTTCAAACAGGCCTTTCTGATTTAAAATATACAGGGATCTTCCCTCTCCCTCCCCCATTCACCTCAGTGGGAGTTTCTGACTGAATAATTAAAGACATAGTTATCTTCAGAGGTTGAAGAATTAAGTCTGCTTTTGAAGCAATGAGATAATGGGTACCCAAGAATGCAGAGAATAAAGTTGCTTACAGCATGATCCCAGTCACTTAGGGGGTAAGTCCCAGAGACACAAAAGCTCTCTCAACCAAAGCCAGCCCCAGTATCCAAAATCCCAGCAAAACACAGATGACAGAGCAGAATACAGAAAAGCAAGAATGCTTACATTATAGGATTTACTTTAATCCATATCTTAAAATTAGGTCAGATGACTGTCTGAGCAGGTAAGAATGAAATTAAGAACAATAAGTGCAACAAACAAGAAAGAGGGGAAAGTTAAGATGAAAGAGCAAGACAAAGAAAATACTGTACTAGGCCTAAGCAGCAAAACACACACACATTGCTGCTGGAAGTTTAATATGCAGTACTACATGTATAAGCATAAAACTCAAGGAAGGTATCCTGTAAGGAAATAGAAGTGGCATTTATGTGATAGATTTATGGTATTTGTTTTGTTCATGTTTCCAGTAATAATACTTTGATGCCATCTATACTAGTTTCAGACCAGGAATACTGTATTTCCTGACACTATTCCAAGTAATAAATGGATTGTGTTTTGCCCAGCAAGCTGAGGTCCTATTTTCTGAGCAAAGGTTCGGGTGCAGAATTTCTTCAAGGTAAATCAGTTGTGGGATGATCCTGCCTGTGTCCATGAAAGGTATGTATTTCATGAGAATTCCAGACTTTATTAATTTGCACATATTATTATGTTTTTCCTAACATTTCAAGTTCTAGGAAAGTTTTTCAAACATGGAGAGAGCAGTGAGTGGGCAAACATTCATGAGAAAAGAAAAAAGTTATTTACAGCAAAGCTGAGCTCTGTCAGATAAGTAACTAATGAATGTTTGACTTTTCTCACTCACTTCTGAAGAGAGATTCAGGCTTAAGAAATAAAGTCTCTAAATTAAGAAGCTTAATAATTTCTGCATTTAAGATGACTTGGTGGCTTGTGGGATTGCTTAAGGTTTATGCTAGAAATTCCCTTGCATCCCAGGGATCAGGAGTAGAAACTGATAAGATAATTCGAGGCACAGGAGCAGCATGTCTCACTCCACTGGCTCTGTCTTCAGAGAACACTGGTAGCTGGCATGAGGATGAGTCTAGCTCTCTGAAAATCACGAAAGAAAGCAGACAGCCACACTATGCTGCCTCTATTTACTACCACACACTTGCCCTACACACAGAAACTTATTTCCATTGTTCCACTGGCTGTTTTCAGGTTTCTTCTTCATGGTAGATTCATTTTCAGGCAAAGGAAAAGGAAAAGAACTTTTTCCTAATTAGTATTGATCATCAAATAGCAACATACCTGAGATGGAATCACAGATGCCACCCTGAGAACTGGCAAAGCCCTGAAGGCTTTCTAGAGGGGATATAAGTACATTTGATCTTCCTGGCTTTCTATGCTTATTCCTGACAAGCAGTGACAAGTGACCAGGAGGCAGTAATTGGCTTCAAGGCAGCTTCACTGTGACTGAGTAAGGAAGTGGGATCATAGTTTTGCTGTGCAAACCAGTCTAAGGACCAGCCCAACTGAAAAGACATTCTTTGAGGGCAAAATTCACTTGTTCTATGATGATATCTTGGTATGATATTCTAGTAATATAACTACATTGATTTGTAGTATTCTTTTCAAAATTTTTAACCCCTAAATCCCTTCTAAAAGAGCAAATAAACAAGAAACTCCCACACCATTATCTCTTCTGGCTTTTTTTTTAAAGATGAGGAGAAGGAGATATCAAAGGCTTCTTGCCCCTGTTAGACCACCCTGCACTGCACCTGTGAAGCTGCTTTTCACACATCCTCTCTGCTCACATGTGGAACCAATATGCTAAGTGCAACATGGCAATATGTATTATACAGCTCAGTTACTTAGATACTTCATTTAACTAGAGACACTTATTCCCATCAATTAATGGTTAGCCAGTGTGACCGAACACCAGAAAATACTCTCTGTGAACGTTTGTTTCAGTTCCTAGTGAAATTTGCCAGCAATCACATTCCTTCTGCCTACACTTCCCACAAATGAGCTATTAATTAGTTTTATGCTACCCAGGAATATGCACTGAAACTGGAACTGCTTGAAACAATTTCCAGTTCAACATCAAAAAAAATTAGGAAAGGGTGGATGGAAATTTAACTTGTGTTCTCCTATATGAAAAGAAAAGGAATGAGAAATAAAAACTGAAAGTGATTTTCAAATTTTTTTCTATGGCAATGGCAAGTTTCCAAATGGTAGAGACTGTGAGCAAGTAGCACTGTCTTTTGTGCTCCACTGAAGTAGAGGCATCACTGCAGGCATTTAACAAACTGGCCCCAAAAGGTGTCTGAGGCCATCCAAGATGTTACAGGTTCAAGGCAAAGGCTTGAAGTTCTAAGGTGAACTACAGGCATGCCAAAAAGGTGGTACAGAAGTTACATTGCCTATTGTCTTCCATCCTCTTCTGTCTTCAGTCTGTAAGTGCTTCAGGACATAACTGTACATATGCATGTTTTCAGATAAAAGCAGCAGAGGCAGGCAAAAAGTGTAGTGTGGATGAAAATAGTTGATCAAAATGGTTGAACAAATACACTTACAAGAGTATATTTTTCTTCAAATTATTCATAACATGTCTGACAAGGAGCTCCAAGTTCCTTTCTGGAGATTTTGTAACCAAAATTTACCTTGAGAGTTAGGAATAATATGTCAAGAGGAAGAGAGGTAGGAGGAGCATGGCAGCAGCCCAAGAGTTAAGCCAGCTGCAAAAAAACATCCAGGAAGATGGTAACACAGCAAAGACCTACTCAGCAGAGTTTAATACCAAAGATCAAGTTATGGCATGTAGCTGGTAATATTGCTGCAGTCAAGAGGCTGCAAACTCTTTCATGATGGTTATCTCTATCCTTCAGCTTCCTGTATTTTGACTTTACACTCCATTTCTCTTTCACCAGGCCTCATGGTAAGTGCCTAGTTGATGGCTATTCTGCTTAGCCTTTAATAAATAAGGGTAAGCCCTAGCCAGCATTTCTGTGGTTTCTGTCTCCTGTGTCAGCAAATAACTCTGAGTAACAAATGCATTCTGGAAAATCAGAGTCTTTTCATGGACAATTTGCAAACGTAAGAAGACTCAAAAATTCAATTAAGAGCTGATTTGTTAGGAATTATTATTTTCAACTCTTCTGTTTGCTGCTCAGCGACTGTGTGTGGCCATTAGGCCAACACACGCCCCCAAAAACATGAGACGCATCACTTCTGACCTTGTTCTTCCTATGACCTTATAGCAATGGCTTGCAGAAAGAATATGTGTATACAAATATCTTGGCGTAACTTCAAGAGCAGTTCAGTAAGTAGTTCACAACTGCTGACCATCTGACTGTTAGATCTAAGAGGGATCTATTAATGTTAGAGCTAGAACAGTGCCAAGCTGCAGCAGAAACTGCATGACCAAAGTGCATGCAGGCCACCCTTAAAGCCCTGACAGAAATCATTCCAATTGTTTTATCAACCCATTTACTCAAGCAATGTCACATTACTGCTCATGCTGTCACATCCAGAAGCACTTCACAGGAAGGAGCTCCAATATTTGATAGTGCTATAATAGGCAGCCTCTAATAGCTTTAAATCTGGGTTTATGTCTTCATGATATACTGGAAAAGACAAATTTTTGTGCATTCTCTTGCTCCTTCATGCCCTTTGAGATGATCAAAAGCAATGAAATAGGTAGAACATAGGTGCTGTTAATGCAGTGACAAGCCTCAGGTAGAGGCAATGTAAATTAAATGGAGCTCTGCATTGTAGGATGGTTTTACACTGCCCTTGCTCATCTTAAAGCCTGGTAGAATAAGTTTGTGTCATCCAACAGTTTTAGTGCATTGGCAAAACATACAATAAATAAAGAACAAAGAGCTGGGGAGGGGAGACCAGGTACATGAATATATAGAGTTTATGGGTCAATTTATGCATCATGGAAGCTAATGTACAAAATCTATACTCAGACATCTCTCCATACCTCTGTTTTGTTGGTGTCACAAAAGAAATGATCCCTAGGGATTTGCCAGTATCATCATGTGTATCACTTTACAGAGGTCTTTTCATTTACTGGAAGCAACAAGAAATAAATGCTGTGAGGAGGATAAAAAAAAGTAGTGTATTGACATTGCTGCCAGTTTTGCAAAACACTAAGTAGTAATTTTGGAAACAATATGTTTTAATAATAAATTTTGCATTTTTTGTTAAAGAATATTTGGAAAACTATCCAAACACACATTCTTTCTCTTATAGATACAATTAAATGTATTTGGAATGTATACTGGGTCTCAGAGACAAGACTAAAATTCATTTTCTAAGTATTTTCTCTTTTTTTATTACTGAGCTGATTGGTCTAACTTAAAATATTGCCTCTCGGTATTTTTCCCTCTTATGTATGCTTCCAAAGAGCAGAACAGTCTATGAAATTTAGGAAGCTGACCTGAAGTGAAGCCAGTATAAAAAACTTTTGAGGTTTGCCCATCACTGCTTACAATGCTGTTTTGAAAAATAACCTCAGGGCTATTTAATTAATCGTTCATTCTTCTAGTCTCCCAGCCCAGGTAGATTAATACCTATGCTGCCCATGGATCAATGAGTTCTGGAGTTTTCTACAGATTAGTGCATCTGTAGTTTAAAGCCATTTTGCCTTAGAAAGAAAGAAAGAAAGAAAGAAGCAAATAAAGAAAGAACATATTCCCCGTGAGGAACCTTTCAGGGATCAATTCATAAGCAAGGGAAAACATGCTATTCTCAGCAAGGAAACAATGTATTTTTTGTCTGCTACAGTGATTAATAACATGCTATAGCTAGAGCCTATTTAAAGGGCTCCATCAATCCATGTAGGCCAAAAGCTGACCCACTTTAAATTCTTAAAATACAAAGAGAATTGCCCTGAAATTTTTTAAAAAAAATATAGGAGTAAGTGGAAGCTGTAGAATTGCCACCAACAATTTCCTTCATCAAGAAGACTTAGAATCACTGTTGAAAGCATTCAGAAATAGTGGCAGAAGTCTTAGAGCTCTAGGGGAAGCAGCTTAAAAACCTCTAAATCTCAGGATAGATAGGGACCACAGGGTATCATTCTGTTGGATTTTTACACATACAGCAATCCAGAAGAAGGATTTTTTTCCCCCCAGTCTTAATTTGAAAATCCCCAACGAGGTTCTGCCTGTCTTCTGGCTTCAAGGTTCATAATCAGATAAAAAAAGCAAAGTTTTGTCTGCCTGTTTCTGTGTAGCAGAGGTGGTAATGTTTTTCTGGAACTGATGAAATAAATTTGATATCTGTAGGCATTTAGGAGCTCAGAGATTACATTTTAGGTTTACAGTTAGTAGAGTCAATCCTCAGCCTTGAGCCTTCCCTCTTCCACATTAGCTGGAGATGAATATTTGCTGGTGTTCCTGCGCCATGACTCCGAAAAGGACCAAATCCTTGCAGGTGTTATTTAGTCAGTAGCCTAGAGAGTGCTTGATCATCACAGATCAGACCCTTGAGCTCTCCTTCAGCAAAGTACACATACAGCTTCTCAGCTGGTGAGTAATCTTGCTGATATTAGTAGAACTACTCAGATATGCAAAATCACATTGGCATTTTAGTGAGTAGGGGACCTTCTGGATAAATAAATTCATAAATCCTCAAAGCACAAAAAGGCTGAAAAAAAATTTTAAAAATCATCAAAATCTTCTGTCAAAATAGATAAGAATCTCATTTTATGTATGTAGTGAAAAAGTGCATTTTACTGAAGACAAAAACAGAATTATTAATATACAGCCAATAGCCAAACATGAGATAGAGTGTATGCAAATTTCAGAGTTCGAATAGGCATTTATGATCCTAAATTTAGCCTTCCATTAAGAAAAGTACCTTGGCCAAGATGATTAAAAACACATCAAACCCTTTAAGAGTGAAGCAGAGAAAAATAGGGTAGTGTCTTCAGTCTCAGAAAACCAGGCAGCAGCAAAGGAGCAAGGGAGCAATGCCTCTGCCCTCAGCATTGCATGGATAGCATGCAGCAGGAACAATGAACCACCCATCCCACCTGATGGGATGACTAACAGATAAAGTTAGCAGGGCTGATGACATAACAAAGTCCTTGATATAAGATGGAACAGATGAATAATGGGACAAACTCTTGGGATCCAAAATCAGGTCAAAATATTCTGCCCTGAAAAAAGATGTGAACCAATGGGTGGGGAAGTGCAGCCCAGTTTTGTAGCCTGTGTGTGCACCTGGGCTATACCTCTTGCTGTCAGGCTGGGACTGGAGGACAGCAGCAAGCAAGGCAGCAAAAAGGGCTACTTGTTTCTGTGCTCCAGCATGCATAGGTTGGGTCCCTTTGATTCATGAGATTCAGATTTGTCTTTTCCACCCTATTGGAAACAAAGACTTCATGCTCCCTTTGCTCTCTTTTTCATGTGAAATTCATGTGGTGCTGTAGGACTCTGTCTTCAAAGGATTTAGGGCAGTTTACAGCATCTATGTATCAGGCCCACAGCACTTTGAAAATTGGGGAGCTTAGGCTTTTATAACTTTAATGTTCCCCCTAGATATGGTCCTACACTAGCAAAATGCACTGAGGTTGACATCACCTGCCTGTAGTACATAATGAAATTCATACTTGAATGGCAAGTACTTAAAGAGCTTTCTTTGTAGTATATCACCAATGATTTTCTCACTGTAGTTATTACTTATTTCTAAAGCCTTCATTACAGAAGCAGTTAAAAAATAACCTTCTCCTTTTAAAATGTTGATGTGTTTTTCTTGCAGAGAATGTGTTGTGAAATGTCAAGGTAAGCATTAGTTAAAGGGCTACTACACCATGCCAGCAGCAGCAATTTGCTTCTTATGCATATATTCCTGAATATTATTTTTCTCCCTTTCTTGCTGTGAGTGGGAACCCCTTTCCTACAGCAGCTGAGGGCTTTCCTCCTCCCTCTCCTGCTCTTTCCTCACCGGCTCAACAGCAGGGGCACATTGAGGGCATGGGCAGTGGAGGCACTTATAGCAGATCTGTACATTAAGATACAGTTGTCCTGAATAAATACAGTCAGCAGGCATCATTTCAGTCTGAAAACTCAACATTTTCTGTGTGTTAAAACTGTATTAAGCCATTTAACTGTTTTTTGATTACCAGAACACTTACCTTGTGAGGATATTATCTGAGCATAAAAAGTTTTTCTTTAAGGAGAAAGCCATTCTTTTTTCTTTCTTTCTTTCTTTCTTTCTTTCTTTCTTTCTTTCTTTCTTTCTTTCTTTCTTTCTTTCTTTCTTTCTTTCTTTCTTTCTCTTTCTTTCTTTCTTTCTTTCTTTCTTTCTTTCTTTCTTTCTTTCTTTCTTTCTTTCTCTTTCTTTCTCTTTCTTTCTTTCTTTCTTTCTTTCTTTCTTTCTTTCTTTCTTTCTTTCTTTCTTTCTTTCTTTCTTTCTTTCTTTCTTTTTTTTTTTAAGTTATTCAAGTTTATTTTACTCATTCCAGCTAAATAGATTTTGCCTGGGAAAGAGGAAAAAAAATGGGTCTAAATGCAAATTAACATTACTGTTTAAATATCACAGACCATTTTCTCTGAGCCCAGTTACAATAACTAGTAATTATAAAAATTGCTTGCCTTGGGCTTCTGGCTAAGCCAATGCTAAACTTGTCCTTTTATTAGATCTGTCAGACTGAGTTAATTATCTTTGTGATAATAGATGTACCTTACCTCAAACAAAACAAATACTCTTCTAATTAGCTTTTTAGTTAGAATTTTAATTTATTTATAAAGACTGTTTGTTTTGTTTCTTTTTTTTGCTTTTACAAAGAAGTTTTGTAACAGAGCTTTAAGAGGTTACTAGTTAGCTTAGTAATATTTAAGAAAAAACAGACTCATTAGGTAGACCAAAATGTTTTGTGGTTAACATTGTTCCCACCTAGCCACTGCGAAATCTATTGGGTTATGTGAACATGCAGGTGTATATTAATTAAGAAGACAAGAGAGAGGGAGAGAGGAAGAAACAAGGCATGTTCTTTTCTTCCAGAAAATTTTCTCTGAGCTGGTTTTTGAAACAGTGCATTAGTCAAATTTAATAGTGAGGCATGCTAGCAAACACTAATCCTGGCTGCATGATTTTTTGAATCCTTTTTCTGAAGTCAGATATGAACTTTCATTAGACTACTGAAAATAGAAAACACAGTCTGGTTTAATATATCTCTGTCTCCACAAAATCCCTTTCAATCTCTCTCTCTTTCTCTCTACTTTTTTTCCTTCTTATCTTCCTCATATATTCTCTGAACTGATCATGCAAGCCCTCCAAGCAGATCTCCTGGTAAAAACTTAGGGCTTGCAGAATGGAGTCCATACTTTAGTTAGCATTTCAGATGCATTTTTTCCACTAAATAAAAAAAAAAAAATTATGTGCCTTGTGCATTAGGGCTATGTTTTATTTTCAAAAAAGAAAAGAAAATGTTTTGAATTCGGGGTTGGTGCAAAATGCAATCTACAGATTAATGAATTAAAGAACATGGTTAGAAAACAAGTGCCTTGTGTTTTATTTTAGTTCTGTCACACTGATAGGATCCAGATTAGATTTGTCAGATGAAGCCTGTTTAAATCAGAGTCAGTGTAACTTCTCTTGATCTCATTGTCCCCATGGGAGTAAGGCAGTCCTATCTGACAACACTGTTAAGGTCTCAGGTCATTAATATTTCTGTCAGAATTGAGGCTAACTAATACTGTTTTATCATCTTATTCCCTCTCTATTGTATCTTGTTCCCTCTCCACTGAAGTTGTGGAACAGGCTAGATATGCAACAAATGTAAGGGGAATGTGGATGAAAATGTGGTGGCAATTAAAGTAGGAGGAGACATTACCAATATTTACTAGTTTTTCAATTAATAAAGTAATTTGAAAATTAAACAGCTTTGCAACCAAATGAACACAAATGCAGCTCTTTGGTAATGAAAAAAACCCATCCATTACTATGCACCTTGTGTAAACATGCAAAAGGAAGAAAGGACCCACTTGAAATCAACAAGACATACACATTTCTTTTCTCCATGACTTCTATATAAGATATAATTTCTACATAACTAAACTTGTAAGCTCCTCAGAATTACAGGAAATACTACTAAACAATGAAAATGTACTATTAAATAAAAATAATAGTGATAGCTAACATTAAAAGAAACCCAATACAAATTTATTTCTTTTTGTGATTAAAAAAATCTTAGTTCATTTTTGGTAAGTGTAAGTTTTTGCTGAAAACAAATATTTGTGTGGCTAGTAATTAAAACTATTGTGACAGAAGGTTATATTTGCCTAACTTTGTATGGTCTATTTGACTCTACTAAATCACCCTTAGACTGTATGTTTATTCTATATTTTTGAAAGATGGCAGGAGAAATGGGAAAAGGAGGAAAAGGAAACAGGAAAACAAAAGAGATATGGAAATGTTTTAAATGTAGGAGTGGGTGAAATATAACCTCCTTCCAACAGATACTCTCAGAAGTAAGTCCCTGTTGCCAGCCATATTTGCTTGCAGTTCTGTAAGTAGTGTTAAGTCAACTATTTAGGAAGACCAAGTTTATAACTTTTTGAGTCCTTCTGTAGTCTTTAATTAGGCCCCTTACAATATACAGGTCTATGTGGCCACTTCTTTTTCTGGCCAAGCAGGCAGGCAAGGAGACACCCATGTCAGCTTTCTGGAGAAGCCAGAGCCCCTGGAGCCAGGTCTGTGCTGATTTCCCATGCTAGCTGACAGCCCCATGGGCAGGATTTCTGCACACGCAAAGTCCTAGTGATCCTCCTCAAAACTAAGCATAATTTGTTTTTCAGCACTTGTACTGCAGCTAGAAAAGGTATTAGAACTATAGACAACATCTCCTCCCAACCCGCAGTCATACCCAAAGGTGGCATTATGTTCTTGCCAATGGTGAATAAGGATTCTGATCCAGTGCTTCTCCTGAGTCCCAGAAAACCCTTTGCTGCTGGAAATAAAAAACTGATCTCTGTTTTTTTCTTAGCAAGTCAAAGTACACTACCACACCAACATTAGCAAAAGTAAGTTGATGCTTCTTTAGTCACCCCTCGTTCCCAGCTCAATTTCCTGGTCCCTCGCACCAGTCCTGGTGCCTGTCTGATCCTTTACCAAGATGGTTCACAGAGCTGAACTAGCAGTATCTTATTTTCTGATTTAGTCTTATTTTATGGTCTTAGATGTAGCTTGTTTTTATGATTGTCAGAGACTCTCTGANAGGCCGTTTTTTTTCCTGCTGCTGCTGCTTCTGCTCGCCCCGCTGGGACCCATCTAATCCATCCCTGCACCAGGACTCCTGCGTTCCATCTCGGAGTTTCATCCCTTCTCTTTAGAGGGGCCCGTCAGAGCCATCTACGACTACAGACTGCCTACGGGGTTCATGAAGCAAGGCCTTCCCCATCCCTCTTGCCGGCTTTGCCGCGGGGTGGGGGTGTCCCTGACCTTTTTTTCTTTTTTTTCTTTGTAGTAGTTGTTGTTGTTAATACCGTAGTATTATCTTGTATCTTGTTATACTTATTAGTAAAGGACTGTTATTCCTCACCATATCTTGCCTGAAGGCCGCTTAATTTCNCCGCTTAATTTCAGTAATTTGGAAAGGGGGGGGGGGGTTTCTGAGGGAGGGTTCTGCCTTTCCCAGCAGATACCTGTCTTCAACCCGTAGACACCCACCTCCCTGTGGCATCAGCTGAATGCTGGTTGCGGGACAGGTGGGACTATGAGGCTAAAGGTGAACTTCCAGTCACTGCTGCTCACGTCTGTGACACCAGGCATTTCTGCCACAGAGTTATGCACCAGCTGGGGTTTTTTGCAGTGATTTCTGGGATTCTCTTTACCCAAGCCAATATTTTGTCTTTCCGGAGTACTTTCTTAAACAAAATATTTTGATCTATCTGTCAAGCACCAAAACAGAAAAAAATACCTCACTTAACACAAAATACTCTGGATAGATCCCAGCTTTCTGTACATTTTGGGTGGTTTTTTGCTTTCTTTCCTTTCAGATGTTCTGGTTAGATGGGGATAACATGTTGTATACAGATAAAGAAACTGGGGTTAAATTATATGGTTGACGTTACTGTTTATGCTTGTACTAGAGTAAAATTCTGTATTTTCTGTGGCCATAATTGTGCTTTCTTGTACAAAAATCATAACAGCTTCTGTTCAAGGAATTGATATTTTTCAAGGAGATGCTATACTTCATCACTATAGAAACAGACCTAATATTTAGATATTCTGTACATAACCCATGGTAATAATAGAGATTATAATATGCACTCTGTTTTTAATAGTCCTGAGGGATTCCACATGAACAGAAAACTATGTTGTGAACTCTAGCAACATAAACAAAATCTTTTTCCTCTGCAAAAATTTCCAATGTTATGAGAGTGTCCCTTGGAGGGAGGTTATATTTATTTCATTCTCATTAGTCGTGATCGCATTTGGAATTTTCTGATTGAAATAGAAATAATTTAATTCCTCTACAAACTAATGCCCTAGAATCATCTATTCTTACAATTACATGATCAGTTATATAAAAACAGAAAGCTTCTTACAATTGAGCAGACATCTTCAGGAAAAGTCATAGCTGTACTTGTTCTGCTCTTTTATGGGTCTGATGCTCTGTCTCCATCCTGCAAGTACAAATACACCTCAATATGGGCATGGCAGGGTTAGCCCTTGTCCTAGGTTACAATGTAAAAATGTGCCAGAGGGTCTGTATTCTATCTCCATCTCCATTAACTGTTGAAACCAGGAGGGGCAGTGTTTTTCTTTGCCTCCTCCTCCGAATTATCTCCTGCTAACGGGCCATTAATGCCTTGCCCTGTAAGTCATAGATAACTCCCTCCGGGAGCCATAGATAACTCCCTCCGGCCGTTAAGGACCCACCACATGACTCATGGAATTACATCAGCCCATTGTGAGATGCTCCGCCCAGGGGGAGGAGACAAGCATTCCCACCTGGATATAATGTGGGAATTGGGACAGAACCAGTAGCTCTTACTCACTGGTTTCCAGAGGACAACAGCTACCAGACCTGTCTACAGGATTGCCACTTCAGCAAGACCACCTCATCTGGACAGCTACCACCACCCTAACTAGCAGGGTGTCAGGTTGTATTCTGAGTCTGTCAGTGTTTTTTGTTTCTTTTGTATTACTTGCATGTATTTTACTTTTTCCTATTAAATTGTATTTCTGATTTGGAGTCTCACTGGTTTTGCTTTCATACCAGCACAGCCCTTAAAAAGACTTTGGAGTGGCACTTTAATCTTTTAGTATTTTAAAGTGAACTTCAAAACTGAAAGCATTTGTTGCATGTTTGCTTTACAACTGATGATTAATCCCTCCAAATACGAATATTCGCTGCAGCCCTGGGAAAAGAACATTACTAAGTTTGCAAATTCAGGTCTTCCATAGTTATGTAATGTCACAAGTTAAGGTTGCAACTTCAACCCCACCCCCTTGGATAAATGCAGCATGATACAAATTTTAATTAGTTTCCAATCTCTACTTTTCCACAGTACTACTGCTTTACTTGATGGAAGCACAGTATGCATACCTTCTTGCTGCCCATAAAATATAAAATTATGAAAAACATTGTCACACCAGCCAAATATTATTACTAAAACATCTCACTGAAAGGTAATTGCTGTATATAAATTCTTTGCGTTTCTATGTACTGTACATTATTGTGAAAGTTACCCTTCTCATGAGAATAATAGTGTCAATTAGGCTGTCAAGGATGAGCAAGCCCATCATGTGAGCTTTGACAGAATGCTTGGGTTGGTTAGCTTCATGCAGTTATCATAGCTTAATATTTACATTTGAGTAGCTAACATTTTACAAAGTATCTTTGAATCTTTTCTGCTTACAGAACTGAATCATTATTTGTCAAATATTATTTGTCTTGAAAAAGAAACATTATCACATACTACACATCACTTAAATATGTTCATTTAAATAAGTGGCAGGTACAGTTATCAAATCAAGATCAAAGCACAATTTTTCCTTACTATATAAACAGGCAAAAAATGAAGCAAGTCACACTGCTTAGGATTGCTGAACACAAGGTTGGGTTTCTCATTCCTGTATGTAGTTTCTAGGACTTGTCAAAAATGAGAGATACTTACTGCTTACACCACTGGGAAAAGTACAATCTTCCACCCGAGTAAGAAAATAAAGGCACATAGTGTCCTGTAGGCTAGAGTGCATATCAGGCTCAGCACTCGGCTTAACCCTGACAGGAAAAGGACTGACTAACCCAGCTCTTGGACACCATATCACTTTTCTTGGGGTGCCTTTCTTTCCAAGAAGACATCTTTCAGCTTGGGAACAGGACAGGAACTGATCTTCCCCTTCATGTAGCAATAATGGAATGAGGTGGACATACAAGGAGGTGCATTATATACAGGAGCTGGCAGCATAGTTCCTGCTTTGCTCTGCAGTCCAATGGCAGAGGGGGCACCAGCAGAATCTGGAGTGTGCTTTTTCCCAATTCATAAAAGAGATTTTAATTTTTTTAAATGATAATACAAGGTGTCAAAGACAGACATTGCTTCAGAATGTCATATATTACTCTCAGCAGGGCTTTTAGTTTTCAGTGATTTCTGTTATATATGCCATCTGCTTTCAGTTGCAACCTGACCAAATCTCCTCCTGGATGCTATTTCAGGGCTGCATATCTTGGACATTGCAAGGTCAGAATTCTAGGCAAGGTACTATCACTGTGCCAAAAGATAAACACCTTCTCAATTTTCATTTGGTCTCTAGTCAAATTAACCTCTCATTGACCTCAACTCAGGACTCTGGAATTTCACCCAAAATAATAGTTCTATTAAAATGAATTAATATCCAGTATGAAAGAGGATTCACAGATGGAAGCACAAACATAGGCAATGTTTTAAAACATGCCTCCTCCACATGGTTGCAAACACACAGACTAGGTTTTCTATTCTGTAGCAAGAGTCTCTGAATTATTTTTCTGTTTAGGTCTTGTGTGCTCTTCAATGAGACTATAGGGGATGGATGCTGAGCACCTAAGTGCCAGGGTGTTATCTCAGTGTAAAATTTAGTTTTTCCTTACCTGCATTTGTCCATAGCATGAATGAGGACTGCCAATGGGCTAATCTAAAGCAAAGTAGTAAGTCATTCTACCTCATATTGTGACATTGAAGGAGATGTCATGGGCCCACTAAGTGAAGGAGAGAGAAGGCTAGTGGCTCCTTTGCTGGGTTTTCACCATATCAAATCCTGCTGTATTAGGGATTATTGTTATGGGAATTAGTAACTATGTGGGAAAAGACAGGAAGGAGAAGTGTATTTTAAAAGAAGATTGAAAGAAACACCAAGAGAGCAAATGAATAAAACATGACAGAAGCAATCAGAGAGGTAAAGGAGACAAAGGAAGCATTAAGGTGAAAATATTAGGTGAATGACAGGGAGAAGAAGATGCATGGAAAGTGAAAATGGAGATCTGGGATAAGCTAAGGTTGTTAGAGACTTGGCCTGTTCAAGTCAATTCCTTGAATTTCCTTATTACACACTTGCATCGCTGCCGTGTCAGGAGCCCAGACAGCTAGCAGGGAGGTGGCATGCAACAGAACACAGCATTTGGAAGTGAAAGAAATAGACCTGTCTGGCACCTTTGGAAAAAAAAACAGTCAGGAGAGTAGTCACTGATAAACTGTTCTTGAATATACTGCCAGAAATGTAAACATAGAAGAGATTGATCTGAACTCCTCATTTTTCACACAAAACCTCTTTCCACTTCTCAGCAATTAGGGTCACTAGAGAAATGGTGGAGGAGAGAGAGAAAGGCTCACATTAATTACAGATTTACTATGTCAACTTCATTACAATATGAAAGAAGGAAAGCCAGTGCTGTGAGCCAAGTAGGGAGAGCACATGTGAAAACTGGAAAGGTCTGAGAAGGCACTTCTCAAATTCCACATCCCTTACTGCTCCCTTCACCAAACAGTAACCAGGGCAAACCTTTAGTGAGCTGGAAGCTGTATCTGGGAATAAAAAAAAAGGGAATAGAGTTCTCTCTTCTCTTATTCAATATTGTGGACCATAATAAAGTAGAAGATAACCAGAAGGGGATCATGGTAAAGAATCATAACTGCATTAAACTCACCCATACCTTCCCAATGTGTGCAACCTGATATGGGTACAGGGACATATCAGTGGAAGGTATGTAAATAAAACGGTGGACCAGGGGTTGCCCGCCCTGCCCGGGTGGCCAGCCTGGGGGGCAGTCAGGACTCCCGGTGCCGCTTTAGATTGTCCAGATAGCGAGGGGTCCTGGTCTCCGGTCCTAAGGAGCGGCTCTCGTCCTGCTCTGGCAGACGCCCTAGCCGCGAACTATCCTGGCAATCAGCCTGAGGCTATCAGGCGGTTCAGCTCTTTAGTGATTTCTGGTCTCAGTGATAATCAGCTCGCAGCTTGCCAGGTAGTCGCTTTGCTAGCTCAGGGGTGAAGAGACGAGAAGAAGCCGACCGGAGCTTTTCCACAGATTCTTTATTGGGGGTTCCGTGAAGAGGTCCAGGAACGGCGTCTTCTCCCGAAGTGGGCAGAAGTAGGGGTTTTTATAGGATTAGGTAGGATTGGGATAACTAGCCAATAGTCTGAGGTCTTGGTGGTTTGACCTATAGTCTTAGGACATCTGGAATGTAGCCAATAGTGTTACAGGGAGATAACAGAGGGTCTTAGGAAGTAGGGTTTAGTACATGACTAAGCATTTTCTCTCCACGGAGGCCTTGCTAGATTCTCAAAGATTGCAACATGTAAAGACATTACAATCCAAGTTCTCCTTGTTCAATTATCAAAAGAAATTACCTCCAATTCACCAATTACTTGAGCCCATCTTTACAGATCAAGGACATTTTTCAGAGGAAAAAATAATAATAAAAAAAAGAAGCCACTGGATTATAGTTATCACAAAGTCAGAGGTGAAAATTGCACAGTAAAGCACTATATTTATATCTACAGAACCATAGAAAGCAAGCAAAACAAAATAAAAATAAAATATCCCTAAGCAGCCTAAATTGCATTGCAAATAAAACTTTATATTAAGAGATACATTTACATACCAGAAAAATTAGATGTGAAACTTACAGTAACCACAGATGAAACCATTTACATTAAAAGTAAAAAGGGGTCTGCAAAAATCTTGATGGGGGAATGACTTAGAAAATACTTATTAAAGACTTAAAAATTTGACCTAATAATAGGATTTGCATGTCCAGTTTTAAAATGAAACCCCATGGAAATAATTTTCTCTTGATACATACACATACTTCAGTCTAACAGTAAAGGAAGAAATATGAACACATTAAGAATGGAATATACCATGTAAGAATCCCAGAAGGACTTAACTGAGTTTAATTTAGATTAGTAGGATACTATATAAATACTTCTTGCTTGTTAAGCACTTTTTATTAAGACATAACCAATGCCTAATAATTTTCCATCATTCACACTCCAAAAGCATAAAGAGAATAACAATTTCAAAAGTAATGAAATTCTCTTTTCAGAAAACCAAGACATTCAAATCTGCATTTGTTTTTAAGAGTGTAGAAATGTTATTCACCTCCTAATTTTTATTCTTGAAAGCACAGTTTAATCTTGTCATTTAATCTAGCCTTAACTAGCTGTCTGTGTTTCCTCTGCAGTCAGTGAAGAGCAATAAATACCTCCAACAAACAGTTCATCCACTGTAGAAGAGGAGACTGGAGTAAGCGGATGATGTCACTCCCTGATGATATTTATGAATGTCTTCTCATTAACACTGATGTCATGCAGATGACAATCTGAAACCAGACTTGTACATTTACACACCTGAAAGGAAGCTAGATGATCCTCACCTCACAGTGGAGTTTTCAAAATCTCCAATCTCACATCACCAATTATTTCAAAATTGTGGGCACATATACCCTCAAGCACCATTGGATGGGACATTGGTTCTCTTAAATCCTCTAATTGGTTTAGATTGTGTATTTCCTACTGTTTAGAAAAACTATTAAATCAGCAGGAGGACTGGAAGATTTTTGGTAAAGAAAACCAGGTCCTAAATTGTCACTCCTTTATGTTAAAAGTATTAGCATACTCAGGTTCACCTATTATTGTGACAAGATATATGTGATTATTACTCTACAGAAAGAGTATACTCTGTTTCTTTACCCTGAGCTGTGAGTAGTATTGATCACTACCCTTTGAAAATAGTGAAAGCTACACATACTGAGATCCGAGTTTCAAATTTGTGTTTCATGTATATTGGGGAAATAATGACCGTGGACTAGAGCAGGCAGATGATAAAAGATAGATGGAAAACCACAAATATTTAAGTACAGAGAGAAATGTAAAGCAACAGTGATTAATACTGGCAGAGAGAACTACTTACATGTACATTTTTTCCCTTCCAGAACTGTTGTATCTGAACATTTTTTTCAAAATTGTGGTATATCTTACACAGTATTCTGGGATGAGAACTGTTATTTGCATGGTGAAAAGCGAGGTTCAGAGGGATTAGAGACTTCAGCCAGAAAAACATTAATCAGTGGGCTAGACTCCACTGTCAATGAGAACAATAAGCTTGACACATGCCTGGAGTTTTACTCAATCCAGACCATAATGATCTTCTCAGTTCTTCAAGGTAGCTAGTAACTAAGATGGATAAAACTTTTTATTTAATTGTGTACAAATTATAGCATTTCCATAGGACTAGATTTATTATGTATATAATCCTATTGATTTCATCTTTATTTAACTCCATTAGAATGCTATTGAGAATTAAAGAATTCAAACCCAGTTTATTCTTATGTTTAAAGTCCACACTGAAACAGATAATTTTTGACACTTATAAAATGTGACAAATATACATTTTTAATAGCTCCATAGTTGCCTGTTGTCACCTTGAACAATTGCAATCATTGCAATGTTTCTGACATAGCAAAAAGTCAGGGAATTTTCATTATTGTCCTTCTCCAAATTCCTTTCTCCTAAGACATAACTTAGAAACTGCTAAAACATCTTTTGGATGATAGATATTTCCTATGCATCTGTGAAAAAACATCTGGTTACCTAATTGGAAATATATGTTTATTTTTTCTATTGTTACTGCTCCACAAGCAAAGTATCCAATAAACCTGTTAGAAGAAAACATGGTCAAACTGCTTACAGCCACTGAGTCTCAAGTTCCAGTCTTGCCAAGTTCAAATGTTTTTGGAAGAGGATCCACACATCTGGATGTTTAAATAATTTGAAACCTCAGTCTTTATGATACTCACCTATTGCTCATTTCTTTCCTTTATATTTCTTCTTTGTTGTCTTGTTGGGGGCTTTTCTTGAAGCAATGAAAATTCTTAAGACAAAAGAGGATCTTCTTAATTGTTAGGCTAACAGTGACCATTTCATTAAAAATGACACTTTATCTGAAATATGGAAATATGGGGTAAAATTCTGATTTCAGAAAGGGAAGTAGTGTAAAACCACCTACAAACCCAATGTAATCATTGTTTATTTTGTGAACAGAATTAAATCTTCATTATTTTTTACAGTTCCAAATACCATGGCTCCTCTTTTTACATATATCCACCAATATTTAAGCACAGCCCTCTTGGTTAATGTTAAGGGATGCTTTCATCTGATGAGTTTTGGTGATCTCCCTCCAGCTGAGCAAATATCACTGATTATGGTAAACAGAATATGATGAAAGCTTTTTTCATCTTTTGTGATCTTCAACATCAAAATATTGTAATTACCATTTTTCCTAAGGCTCATTCTCCTGCTCAATATCTTAATGGCACATGTTTTAATCCTAGCATTTTCAGTTTGTGACAGGGTTCAGCTAACCACAGTATCCTCAATTCAACACCACACACGGTTTCTATTGTTTTTGTACTGTCAGAAGCACATCAAGCAGCCTCTGAGAGTAATCAAATCAAAATTTATTTTCATGGCTAAGAGAAAAATAATGAAAATTTCTCTAATGTAGAAAATGTATGTGTTCCTTTTGGTTAACCAAAATAGACTATATATCAGGACTGTCAAAATTAAGTTTTCTTAATTCAGTGCTCTTCTGCAGACTTGTGTACAAATTACAAACCCTCACTACAGAATGTCTTTAACATGATATTCTGTTGGATTGCCTCAATGTGGTTCCCACAAAATGAACAGTTTACCCAACTGATGGACTACAGATCATTCTCTATAGCAGATCTACAAGCAAACTAATCAAGGGATTACAAAAAGAATCCCTGAACGTATACTGAAATGGCCAGCCAGGACTTTATACTTGCACGGAGTCTTGTAATGTTACCAACCGCTGCACAAAACCAACAGCAGGGTAAGGAGGCCAAACATGAAATCATGGGTCAGTTCTGTGCATCTGTAACCTCTCAAGAAATGTGAGATTCTTGCAATAATATGCAAGCAAAGCTCAACAAAATTTTCAAGAAGAGTACTTCAACAAGGTTATTTTCTAAAGGAACAAGAGCCTCTTAAATGTAACAATTGTTTTTAATTGTCAGCATTGTTGGAAAATCATGTTTAAATGTTAGTTTGCTGTTCTGAATATGCTGATCATCTGTGACTGCTCTGATCTGTTGTGCAATATTATATTCCAGAGTTAGATTTGCTTACCTCCTTTAAATGGATTTGAAGTGTTGAAGTGGATGCTCATGAGCCTACTTGTGGAGATTCTGGTAGGAGCCATAAAGAGAGAAAAGGCTAAAATAGCTCACGTTATTTCCTGAGGTTATCTTAGAACTAGGTGCTAGAGACAAGACTGGCAGCAGTAATAGCCAGGCACATGTATTTGGCATGCACCAAAGGCATTTCCTGTGGAAATACATGGGAATCTTCTGAAGGTAATTAGAGATGGCCATAAGTATTTATTAAAATTTGAAAATGGACATGGTAGTGACTTACATTCTTAAAAAAAGATTAGTTCATTAATCTGAAAAGTGGTTTTCATGGTGCATATGGAAAAAAATAGGAGTGGAAAGTTTTGATTTAGAAAGGCTTTTGTTGTTTCTTTGCTAAGGAGACATAGTGTAAATGAAACTATGATGTCGTGAGTGAAAACTTGGGTTAGAGAACTTTATCCAGAAAGTAGTTCTCGGATGACATTCTGCAACAGTCTATTCTGGATTTTGTCCATTGTTATTAACAACTCAGACAATGGAATAGAAAATACGTCGATTAAGTCTGCAGCTGATGCAAAGCTGGGAGGGATCACACACACCTTTAAGGACAGAATTAGAAATCAAGATGGTTTTCATGAATTGAAAAAATAGTCTGAAAAATATATGGTGCTGCTTGGTAGGTGGGAAGCATTAATGACAAGTCAGAATGAGCAGCTGCATTATACAAGACTCAGAGTAGCTGATGAGTTCAGGAACTGAGGGCATGGAGGGTTATAAGGTGAACACGGATAGCAATACCAAGCTGGTATGACAAAGGTTAATGTCACATTAGGACACGTAAACAAAAGTTTAACAGTAAGGGACATAGTATGGTTCTTCCTGCACACCTCATCCTAGTTAGGCTTAGTTAAAATAACACATCCAGATTTGGGTGATGTGCTTCAGCAAGAAGAAAAACTTGCAAAGATATCCAGAGGAGAGCAATCAGAATGAGCAGAGCCCTAGGAAACACGATCTAACAGAAAAGATTGAAAGCCTGAGTTATTAAACTTAAGAAAAACTGTCAGGAGACCTGACAAGGCTGTTGCACAGTGGAATGGAACAATAAATTCTCCATGATATCTCACAAGCTAAGAAGAGATGATCGTAAATTACAACACTGAAGACTCAAGTTACAATTTAGGAATGATTTTCTAAATATAAGGCAGTGAGGACATGACTGAGCTTCCAGTGTCGGGGACCTTTAAGAACAGGCTGAGCAAAGTTTGCACAGATTTAACAGATCTCACCCATAACCAAAGGAGTGGACCAGAGAAGCTTTTTCTAGCTCTATTTTTATATGAGCTGATGACTGCGCACTTAAGCATCTGTGCACAAGTACTTGGACAGGTCTAACCAATTAACTTGGTCATGATGGTACGCAGCATCTCTTAGTGACAGAATCACCTGAAAAAAACATCAGGTGGTGTTGTCAGCTCCTGCTGACATTGGCTTTACATTGGCTCAGCTCCTGAACTCATCCAATAATAAGAAAACCTTTCTTCTCACAGAGAGGAAAAAAAAAAGTAAATTTCTAATCTTGCCTCTGTGAAGAAGAACTTGAAAACTTGTCTAAAAATAGCTTAAAAATCAGATGACAAAGAAAAAGGGACAATGTTTCTACACCATTAAATTCTCATGGTTTGGGGGGGCCTGACTCATGGTTTTTCAAAGGAGTTGGCATTAATGGTAATGGGCTAATTTGAATAGACAAATTTAGAAATTGATATTCCTGAACTTCCTATTATAGAGAAGGCAATACTGCCTGAACAGCAGGTCTATTTCAGGAAATTAAAACCTCCCCATATCCTTTCAGATGACTTGATCATTTCTACATTTCAGTCAATGTTACACAGGGGACATTGCACAATGCTTGACATGGTGGCAGAAAATTCACCTAGCAGAGAATCATGAAGGCACAGTGTGTCTGCTGAAAGACTCTCCAGCTGGGAACAGACATAATAGGGGCACAAGGAATTAATTTTTGGAAATCTCTATTTGGAAGTTGTTTTCTCATTAATAGTGCTTCTTCCACAGAGTGGGTCTAGGTAGAAATTACAAGCAGAAGAGCAGGTCTCATTTGTACAAAGCAGGTCCAGACATCTGCATTCTCAAAAGACACACAAATTAAAACATATTATAGACATCAAATGTAAGACTTGTTTAAGTGAGTTTCTTTCCCCAGAAACACAGAGAGCTCAGGACAATGTTTTAAAAAACCTAAATTGACCAACATTCAAGGTCTTTTTCTCTTCATTATAGATTTTATTTTTGTCCTTCTACCATATGCCCTTGCTGACTGTTCCTATTTCTACTTTCCTGGAAAATGAGCATTTTCTGTCATCCCTTCCCTCCTCACAGACAGGGAGAGGTGAGAAAACCAGTGCTGTGGCAACTCCCTTTCACAGGATGAAAAGAAAAATAGTAGAGAAGACCCTTCTGAATAAGTAGTCAATCTTTTGCAGCACTTCCTTCATTATGTCATACACATCATGCATGTTTTATAACCCTCTTATTATTTTATTATCATGACTGGGGCATTTTAAAATGGTACTTAGACTACACTGAACTTGGTCAGCCTTTACAGTATCAAAACCCTTCTATGGGATCTCCCCACTTTCACAAACTTCAATGAGGCTCAAAATGCGGACACACCACAGAGATGTTTTGACTACTACCAGCTTCTACCTCCTGAAACATTTTTTTTTTCTGTACCTTTATCTCTACACTTAAAAGGTCTTCCTATATCACAAATCTTCCCCAGGCATTGCTAATCAACTTGTCCTTTGGCTTCTTCTCTGCTAAGATGAAAATACAAGTGCTGCAATTCCCTCCAAGTGAGCAGTATTTTTCACACTCTGAAGCATTTTCTGTAGCTCTTTTTCTGAATTCTCACCCAATTTTTATCATCCTTCTGAAAACTCAGACTTCTCAGGAGACTCCAGTTGAGATAGCCATTCCATTTTGCTCCTCTTGCTCCAGCTACCATCAGTAAGGCCAGAAGCCACTGAAACTCTCCTGACAAACAATAGCTGTCCTGCTGCTTCCAGTTGCTTGTTTCTTGAACCTTCCAGTTCACCTAAGAAAAGCAAGAGAATCTCTGGATCTTTCAGAAATGCAAAGAAAGGGAAAGAGAGATGTGCTTCCTTTGGTGGGGCAAAGAAGCGGTATACACTCACACCATCTCTAAGCTTAGAAAACTGAGATCATAAACCCTGACAGAGAAGGTACAACAGTGGGAATTTGGGTTCCACGACTGCAGGAGGGGGGAATTCTTCCTGGAAATTCTTGGAGTACAGCATTTTTCTCCCGGAGCTGGATTTAACCCACTGAATGCAAATATGCCCTTAAGTTGCATCTAAAAATGAGGATTCTCCTTGCAAACGTTGAGCAGTTATAATGATTCGTACATAAAGGCTAGAGACCACAGAGAAACATCTATTACTGTTGCTGCAAAACACAGTGGCAACTCATGAGAGTTTTACTTTTATTATTCATGTTGCTATTAGGAGTTACATTATTACTAGATCCTAGCTAGCACAGATGGCTGCTGTGCTTTGAGGTCTGCTTTAGTCATGTTTTTAGCCGCTTTTTTCTGCAGATTTTATAGGGTTTGGGCTGATTTTAGCTTCCTTCATTTGCTTGATAATTGTTTTGGGTTTTGTTTTAGTTTTTTTCTTAATTAGCAGGAATATGTTCATGTTTATAGTGTGCTTTATTCACTGTTTTTGAACTTGTGGTAACCAGAATCAGCAATGCAATCATACCTTCTGTTGTTTGTGTGGGACTGACCCAGGCCAGATGCTTTGATGGGGGCAGCAGTTTTCCTGGAAGGTCAGTATCATTTTGCTGGTACAGCTGCACTGGTGTTTCTCACCTGTTGATAAATCTCCACCTTGTAAACCATCTTTGCCAGCATCGCTTCTCTTTACTGCTAGAGTGGGAGGGAACCTCTCACCTGAATGTTTCTGTTCCCCTGAGATCCTCTGTCAAATCACACTACCTGAACACTGGTGAGGGTTTCTGTTTCCTGGGCTCGTTCACTCACATTTGTCTCACCTCCACTGCTGCTGTATTTTGTTTGCTTAACAGGGCATCTGCATGCAGTACCTTCTGGTTCCACTTGCCTTCCAGTTATTGCCTTAGGAATAATGAGAAATATCAGGAGGGGGTTACTTGGACTGCTGTATGTGGTCAGCTCTTGTGGATACAACTGTGCAGAGCCTACTGATAAATGCTTAAGGTCTGTTAGGCAGAAATTCAGGCTCGGTTATAAACAGTAGTGCCCGCACTGCAGTTTGCTTTGGCTACATCATCACAGCTCAGTGGTAAGAGATCTGGATGCAAGTTCCAGCTTTCCTCTGAAATGGAGCATGTGAGCTAGGGAGTGAGATGCGGTGTGCTCCCATATGCCTTCTGCTCTGCAGGGTCAGTATGTGACCCTCAAAGTCAGACACAGACTGACTTCTAGACCTGAAATACATTGTGTAGTCATCATCATGTGTAGTCATCATCATATAACATTTCCACGCACTTGCATGCCATACTGCTGTAGTTTTCAGTTATTTCCCATAGTCTTGTTCTTTGATTGCTAAATACGTAAGGAGGATTCACAAAAGACTTGAAGTTCTGCCCATGGTTGCATTACTTCTTCTCTTGGTTCCTCTGAAGGTCGTTACCCTTTTTAGACAGGTAAAGAAAGGTTTTAAAATACAAAGTTTGGGAGTAAAATGTTCAAACTTTTTTTAAAAAATTAGAGCTTTTTAGAAGTATATGTTAAAAATTAGTTCTGAAAATCTGAGTGTCTCAACTCTCCAATTGCAGGAGGCAAGAAATTAATTACTAGTGTCACAGGATTGTTTTCAGTGTTATGACCAGGGGGAAAATATCTCACTTAGGATGCACTAATTTACAGTGATTGGCTCCTAATCTTTTTCCATAGAATATGAATAACTCATCTTTAAAGTCCATGGCAGTGATTTGTATGCTGTGGAAGAGGGCTGGGTCCCTTAGCTTTTACCTGCTTTTCACACTAGCCTGACTAGAGTTTATGAGCCAAAACTATAATCCCAGTTCCAGATGCCCCCATAATTTGGATCTGGACAAGAATTTAGCAGATCAGGCTATCTCTAATTACATCAGACAAATTATTGGATAATTTCTTCAGTTTTATCTTTGCAATTCACTGGAGCAGTTAATTTCTCCAAAAGCAGACACATCCTTTCTCATTAGGAATACATTTTTGGCCTTTTTTGTGTGTGTTTCTTATATTAAGAACAAACACATGCACACACAGACACAGACAGAGTTTTGCTTTTATTCTATTAAGAAAATATGACATGCTTAAGGGAAAGTTGGCTTTAGCCATTAGGTAAACTATCACTTCATAGAAGAAGAGGAATTACATCAGTCCATATGTTTCCATAGGACAGAGCTGGTGGGAAACAAGGAAGAGCTGGAAGAGAAAAGGACTGATGTCCACTGAGTTGAGTATTCATTTTGTAGTGTCATGGACCACTAACTTCTGGCTTCTGTTTTTGAAGTTTTCTGTTTCTCTCTTGCCTATGATGGAAGTGAGGTATTTGTCAATTTCTAACTCTGATATTTATA
The DNA here is from genome assembly GCA_013400315.1 of Bombycilla garrulus. Lineage (NCBI taxonomy): Eukaryota > Metazoa > Chordata > Aves > Passeriformes > Bombycillidae > Bombycilla > Bombycilla garrulus. The sequence goes on along the minus strand of VXBU01009907.1, from coordinate 98,898 downwards.
TTACCTTCTCTTTCCATTTCGGATATTTTTGTCCTCTACAGGTCATTATTTTGAAGACCTTAGCTGAAACATATTTCAGCCATCCCTAAGGGTACCAAGAGATGCTTAAGATACAGAGAGGTTACAGTCTGGTACAGACTAAACAAAAGCAGAAGCAGGATGTTTGTGCTAGGCGGAAGTGCTAGGCTGTGGTTCTGTGGTCACCCAGAGTCATGGTCAGACATAAACCTCTGGATTCTTGCTTCTCCTCAGCACCCTCTTACTCTCTTTCCTCCCATCCATACAAAAAACAAACAACAGAAAACAAACAAACAAAAACCTGAAACAAAACAACCTGCTGAAAAATAAGTAATGTTTTCACAAAATATCTCAGAAAAAGTAACCTTAAATGTCATTCTGCTTTGCTTTATATTGCTTGAGCATTGCATTTTTCATTTTGAAATGGGGAGGCCCAGGGATTTAGTCTGAGACTTCCATGGGATTAATAATGGCACCCATACATTTTGAAGCTGTTGACTGTGATTTTCTAGTTTCAAGCATTAAATCAGCATTATTACTTAGGAAGTTCTGGCCTCTTGACTGAGCTGCAGAAACATATGCCTCTTCATTGTATAATATTTTGGAAATGCATGCTACATTGAAGTGTCATTGATTTTCAACTAAAGTGAAAATACCCTCATTTAATGCTTTCTTAAGAGAATTACAAAGGAGGCTGGAGAGGGTTTGGACAAAGTCATTATTAATTGCACATCACAAAATTTGGATTTCTGCATTTTTAATGCAGAAATTCTTCACAGCTCTTAAATCAAAATGCTGTTCTAAAATTATGTCTAATTTTATAAATGGAAAGACCCTATTTTGTTCAAGATGTTCAAATTACTTTGCTTTGTTCAACAAACCCCTATACTTGCTGTGAGGGGATTGCTGATCGCTTTGTCAGCAAGACCAATGATATTCAATCTTTGATTTCTGATTCATTTGCTTCTTCCTTCCCTTTGATGTTGAGAATAAACTTCTAGCCTTTCCTCTCCTTTCAAAATAATTTATTTCGCCTCTCACTTCCTCAGTAAGGGGAATATTTTATTTGAAGCATTCTGCCTACTTTTTGGACTATCTCCTCCTCTTCAATGGGCTTAGAGCTGGGCTTTACAGTCTTACTGTAAAGGCTTACTTTACAGTCTTTCATTAGAGAAAACAGTTTTCTTTCTTCTTTCTGTCATTGGCTCTGATGTCAAGGGTGTCAGCTTCACCTCTGACCACAATGCTCCCTGGCTTCCCTTTGGCTGTTTCCTAAAGCTTTTGGCTTGGCATTTCTCTCTGAGGTGTCCCAGTCTGCCGCTGTTCTGGCAGACAATGGCTAAGAAGTTCTGAAATGGGTTGAACGTGAAGGAGACTGTGAGACTATGGAGGGAATCTTGGAGCAGGGCCTAGCAGTTGCTGTAAATTGGGCCTGTTGACCTTGGTGTAGGCATATAAGTTCCTGCTAGTCCCACAGGGAAAGGCCACAGCTTAATTATGAGCACAGAGGAGCACCTTAAGTGTAAAATTCACCAAACACTGTGAAAGTGATGACAGCACTCTCAAGAGGGGTATGGGTGTGCAAAAAGCAGCAGCAGCAGTCCATTGTCGGATGTGCCAGCAACTTTACAAAAGCCAACGAAGAACAGACTGTTTTCTGCTCCCATGTGTGTCAACAGTCAGAGAGCCTGGGGATGCCCTGGCTTGGCCCTGGGAGCACCCACTATGTGGTTCCAGCCTCTACACTGCCTTCCATGGCTTTCTTCCCCACAGGAAGATGGTCAAAGGGCTGGAGAACCTGCCCCTTGAGAAAGCACTGAAGTAGTCGGGTCCTTTCTCACCATAAAAGAGAGGGATCATCACAATATTCATACAGTTCAAGGCCAGCTAAAAGGAGAACAGAGACTCTTTTTTCACAATGAACCACATGGAGAAGACAAAAGGCAATGGGTACAAATTGTACTGGGAGAGGATTCATCTTAGCATAAGAAAGGAATTGTTTTGTGGTTAGAACAGCCATTCATTGGAATGGCTTCCCCAGAGTTCTTGAAGGCTTCAAGATGTAATTGGACAGGCTGTTAGACATAACCATCTAGGCTGCCTTTCCCACAGAAGGATGATTTTTTTGAGCTCCTTTCCACCCTCTGCTATTCTATAGTTCTTTGTCCTGAAAAAGTGATGAGATACTGGCACAGGGTGCCCAGAGAGGCTGTAACATATTCTTCTCCATTCCTGGAAGATTTCAAGATCAGGTTTAAGGGGTCTTAGAGCAACCTTGTCTAATGGGAGATCTCCCTGTCCATTGCAGAGGGGTGGAAAAAGATGATCTTTAAGGTCCCTTCCCACCAAAGTATTTCATGCGTCTATGAATCTCTGGTAAGTGATTGATTACCTTTATCTGTCATTGAAGTGTTTTGGTGTCTGAGTCCATGTAGTCTCCACTATGTCGTTTGGTCTTAACTCTGACCCAGGCTCCTGAAGTTATATCTTATTAACATTTGAGAAAGTCCTAGAAACACCATCAAACTCAGTGCCAAACAAACCTGTCAAAAGGCAGTTCTTGTCTTCCTGGGTATGATTTAAATCAAAACAAGGTGGATACCAAATGGAAGAAATGCACTACCAGCATCTCTGTTTAAAGGTGGAGAAGGGGGGTGCTGTGAAATCACAAAATCATTTAAATTGGAAAAGATCCCTGAGATCATCAAATCTAACCTTTGGCTGATCACCACTTTGCCAAGTAGACCATGGTTCTAAGTGTCAAGTCCAACTGTTTCTTGAACACCTCCAGGGATGGTGACTTCATCAATGTTTAACAACCCTTTTAATGAAGAAATTCCTTCTGATGTCCAGCTTGAACTTCCCTGTGGGCAGCAGTACTAATTACAGAGGACTAGAAGCAGTCTAACCCTTGACAGGCCACAGGTGTAACCAATAAGGACAAGCCCTACAAAAGAGGGGGCTGGCTGATTCTGAGTAAGTTGAGGTCTACCTGCTGAGCTGTGAAGATATGCTGGAGTGTGCTGGTTGTGCTAAGAGGAGCCCGGGATAGGTGGCCAGGAGAGGAACAGAAAAGGTAAGATGAAGAACAAGGAACAGACAGGGCCAGGTGCCTGTGTGATGAACAGAAAGGAGTTAGCCAGTCATGCAGGAAGAAGAGCAAATCAGAAGGCTACATGATCCTTCTTGGGTAGCGTTTAGTCAGCAGGANTCTGATGTCCAGCTTGAACTTCCCTGTGGGCAGCAGTACTAATTACAGAGGACTAGAAGCAGTCTAACCCTTGACAGGCCACAGGTGTAACCAATAAGGACAAGCCCTACAAAAGAGGGGGCTGGCTGATTCTGAGTAAGTTGAGGTCTACCTGCTGAGCTGTGAAGATATGCTGGCGTGTGCTGGTTGTGCTAAGAGGAGCCAGGGATAGGTGGCCAGGAGAGGAACAGAAAAGGTAAGATGAAGAACAAGGAACAGACAGGGCCAGGTGCCTGTGTGATGAACAGAAAGGAGTTAGCCAGTCATGCAGGAAGAAGAGCAAATCAGAAGGCTACATGATCCTTCTTGGGTAGCGTTTAGTCAGCAGGAGGCTGTGTGGTGCTGCCTAAGGAACAGGGCTGAGTGATCCTGCTTGAGAAGAAAACAGAAGGCTGAGAGAAGTTGCCTAAACAAAGTTTAGTTCCCTGAAAAGTATTGTACCTGTCTCAACAGTGGTGGTGGGCAACCATGAGACTTCCCCTGGTGTAGCATGAGGCTATGTCTTCTCATCCTGTCACTAATTACCTCAGAGAAGAGGCTGACCCTCACCTTGCTACACTCTCCTTTCAGAAAGTTGTAGAGAGTGATAAGATTCTTACCCTGAGCCTCCTTTTCTCCAGGATACACAACCCCAGCTCCTTCAGTCTCTTCTCATATGACTTAGTCTTTAGAACCTTCACCAGCTGCATTGCTTTTCCCTGGACGCACTCCAGCACCTCAATGTCTTTCTTGAAGTGAAGGGCCCAAAACTGAACACAGGCTTTGAGGTGCAGCTGTGCCAGTTTGGGGAATAGAGGGCACAGAGCAAACTTTTCAAGGGTTGGGCAGCATGTCTGAGAAAACAAGAGTTAAAGCATGGCTGATGGGATTACAAACATCTTATGATGTTAGAATTGTTAAAGCTTGCCAAGTTTGGCTAAAATACTAAAAGCAGAGTTTACATGATCTTTAAAAGAGTTACACTATATTGTAACTAGTATGAGCTATCAAATATGGGTAGTTTAGCTAATAATAAGATCTTTGACCTGTGAAGTCTTGCCCACTGTGCTTAGTTGCTTTGAAAATTCATGGGTACTTCTTCTGAAACACTGAGTACATCTATGTTCTACCCAACTCACTAACTAGTGGTTTGAACAGAAAGAAAAACATGCCTCATTTCAGAGATATTTGGGTTTGCACTATCTCTGGACAATGAAGAGTTGTAAAGGCCTCCTTTTTGTCATGCACCTAACTGAATGACACAAATAGCAAGCTTTAGCCACAATTCTTGCACCTGGATTCTTTAGTTGTGGTCCTAGAAAACCTGCTGATTTCATTCAGTCTGTAGAAGTGTGAAGGAATATATACTCAGAGTTCTGCAGGTGAGGCCAAGATTGGGGGTGTATCATAACTGGTGTATTTTATAAGAATCTCTGCAGTCTGAGGAAGAAAACTAAATATTGATTGCAAGGTTTGATCAGTTGAGCTTTTCAGAGGGAACTTCAATCTGATTTGTCATTATATTGATTTTTTTTTTCTTGCTTTTTGAGTAATTACTTTAAGTTATTCTTAGCTGATTGCCTCACTTTGAACTACTATCAGATATCAGATTTAGGGGGTTTTATTTAAATGTGAGAAAATATTCCATTTAAGAAGGATTATAAACTCAGGTCTGAAAGAGAAAGCTTGTATGTGTCCTTCGAGGAAAAAAAGAAAATAGAAGCACTTTCTACTTTTCCATATGGCTAGTAAGGCCATTCAAAAGTGTGAGAAAAGTTGAACGTGTTTTATTATGTTCAAAGGTGCAAGACAGCTTATCGAGTCTGTAATTCATCACACACTTTAAGTGTTGTTTACCTAGAAATAATTTCCACATAAAGCCTGAACATTTGTAAATGTGTAACGATATATCTTTATTGAAGTAAGTATTCTGCATGACTCAGCAGATATTGGGTAGCATATTTGAAGTTTGCAGCTATATCAATAACAGTTGGTAAATCTCGGCAGATTATATACTGCTCCTTACTATCTTCATACCCTGTTTCCTATACTTTTTCTTTCTTCACAAAGAGCACATAAGTTACCTTAAATGTCTCCTGAATATTGCCCTCTTTAAAAGGATTTGTTCTGAAATCTGTGTCTATTTCCTCTTGGGCCACAGCACACCTGTAAGAAGAGCCTGGGTCCATCCCCTCTACAAGGTGTTTAAGGTTAATAGTAAGGTGTCCCCTTGTCTTTGCTTCTTAAGGCTGAACAGCCCAAGTTCCCAGTATTTGTATCAAAACCCTCAGCTCCCTGAATAATTTGACTTTAAAACTTTTCAGGGTTATGAAGACAAAATATGATAAAGTTATTTTTCATTATGACATAACTAGGATTTCTTAAATGATGCTAAAGAAACTGATAAACATGATTGTGTTAAGAGAATTGAAAAGAAAAATCTTATATTATGCTCCTCTGATTAATTACAGAACTGAGAAAAATAGCAGCTTAAAAAAGATTTAAGGTATTTCTTGCAAAAGCATTACTCAGAGCCAGCTTTATTTTTTAAGTATGCAATTTTTCTGTCAGTCTATAATGTGGTACTGTGACTGGGTGATATATCTTGAGGCTTTAAAGACTCTTAATATGACATACTCTTTGAGACAGTAGATCTTAATAGATCCTTCTGCATTAATCCTGAATAATAAGATGAATGGTTAATTAAAAATGTTTCACAGACCTTGATATAGTAGACCATTTCAGCTTCACTATGTTTTTTGCTTTGTCATAGATGAACACACCCTAACTTTCATTTTTTCCATTAGCTCACTATGGTTGAAAAAGTTCCATTACAGTTTACCAGATCACTGATCTGTGAACTAAACAGTATTTAAATATTTCCAGATTTGATTTACTATGGTATATGATCTCCTATGCCTTTACTGAAACCACATAGTAAAAGAGCCATTATGTGGTATCTTCAGTCACTGATCTAGCAGATCATTAAGAAGTTTTTCTTTCTGTGTGCATTAGCCTTTATGGGCTTTATTTTTTTTCTAGCGTTCTGATGATGCTCTGCATGAGGGGAAGGGCCTTGACAGGGGTGGTTCTTCAAGTGCAATATGTGTGACATGAAACCTTATGCAGCAGCCCATATCAAGTTAAAATAGGGTCCTTTCTGTCTAAAGAGACTCCTGTTTTTATCTCCTGAAATATGCAGCTTCTGATGATGCTGTGATGCACAAAAGTGCCAGGACAAAGGAACTCTTCAACTCATTGAAGCTGAAAAGTGGTATGTTTATTGCAGCACTGGGCACACATGAGGTAATCCTCCCAAAACCATGTGCCAATTCCCAAAGCATTAGCTTGCCTTTATATCCATAAAAGCCTTATGTATTCATAAAAGTCCCAAAAATGCCTACACATATTCATTTCCTGGCCCTGCCTCTCCCTGTTTAGTATTAAAATGAGATGAATGTCCATTACAGCTGCAGAGTGCCTCCTCTTAATTGGGTCAGTGTTCTCTTGAAATGGGTCAGTGGTCCTCTGAAGATGAAGTCAGTCATCTTCCTCTTTACCTTGTCCCATCACCAGGGCTCCTTGACCCTCCCTCCAAGTCATGGTCCAGGCTCCCTCTCATGGTTCCATTTATCTCAGAGGCCAGGTGCGTTTTCGGTTCTTGGTTCTTCGCAATACTACGTATACTCCCTATTGCTTCTAAAAAACATAACTGGATCAAATGCATGATATATTGTCTTCGCTCTAGCTACTTCAATTCTACTCATCTGCTAATAACTAAACCTCTAGCTTCTTCTAGTCCCCTTGTTAAATCCCTTAATCAAAAGATATTACTTTTATCTTACTAACTTCATTTCTAACTTTTAAATCTTCTAATCCGTGATTCAGCTGCACATTTAAAAAGTGCTGGCAGGTGTAAAAGAGTGCAAAATTACAGGAGATTTGAGTCATACTAAAGAGGAATGTAGCACTCCATTCCTTACTGAACTCCCAATAAGCTTCACCTGTGGGGCAAACTTCTGCTAATGACCCATAGAAAACCAGTAAAGAACTACAAATAGCAAGGGTAATTTCACTGGTCTCAGACATTTATGGTGAATTTTAATTCAATCACATCAAGATCTCAGTCATTGTAAGACTAATGTTTTGCAACTTAGTATTTAAGACATTTGGTCTTCAGTAGCAAAGGAATGATCAAGTTTTTACGGAGGAATAGAGGAGACTCTATTTTCCTTTAAAGCAATCCACTGTTTAGAGAATAATTATTACTCTGATCAGCAATGACTCCATGTTTTTCATGTAGCCAAAATTTGCTCTTTATCCAGCTATGCAATTTGAGACTACTTCTTTAAAAGACAATCTATTTTATAAGAGGGTTTTCTCTAACTTTTTGAATTTCTGTGCACAAATTCTGCACACAAACAATACTTTTAAGCAAGCATTATTATTTTAAACTATCAATATTGTATTACAAAAAATGCATCAAGCTAGTATCCTTGGTCAAGCCAGTCACTTGGGATAAGATCATTTGCTATGAAAATGCTACGTGCCTTTTGCCAAATAGTGACGAATTTCAGTGTTCATGGTTTTGAACAAAAATTCAACCAAACATTTTTCACTTCAAAATTTTCTGGGGCTAGAAATATCAGGTGCTGAAAGGGAAGTGCAGGAAATCACAAAGAAGATGGCTGAGGAAAAACATACTCATACTAGACAATTCTATAAAACATTGCTTAGATAAAATATATAGGTTAAGGGCCAAAATTCACTTCCTTTTTTGTTTAAAAATGTGTTCTATCTAGTATAACAGTGTTGTGTGAAATATCTTTCTATAGTTCCAATGCTTCTCAATGGAATCAAATGTCCAGGTTAGATTAGGTGAGAGTTTCTTGTAAGATATTGGATCAACTGTAAAAACATTCTAGACAGAATTACCAAACCAGTAGAAGTTACAAATAAATTAGTCATGGTAATTAAGTTCCTTCAGGACTCTCATGTGTCAGAGCCTAAATGTTACTCCTTCATAGATTTACCTCAGGTATAATATTCTGCCTACATCTGATAGAAAAAAATGCTCTATTTGTAAAGCAGAACTTTATAAATATGATAAAACTGATGCTCAAGAGAGCTGAAGACCCACTATGACAGATTGTTTTACTACTTTGATGCTCGAGTTTAAGGTTGCCTATACAGCTACATTCCACTTTATTTTGAAACTCATTAAGAAAAAGAAAAATGTATTACCAGCAATAGATATTATTTTCCTTCCAGTGATAAAAAAGTCCTACACTGGAAAAGTAAAGGGACACTGACCAAAGAACAATAAAGAAAGATCAGAAGAACTTCTGAAACCTTAATGATGTTCTTCTGCCAAAGCTTGTAAAAATGTGCTAAAACTTTGAGTATTCATGAACATGGCAGCTTGAGATTTACCTCATCTCATCAACTCCCTGGGTTAAGTTTTCGCTTACCCAATATGGGAGGATTATGTGAGATAAGAGGGAAAGACATGCATTCCTTAGCCAAGAGATAATTAAACGGAGTCATCAGGGCCAGACCTCTGACTGGGCTGTGAAATCTGCTGCCAGATGTTGCAGATACATCTGTCTAAGTACTAACAGGATCCCTTTTATCACAATATCTGAGCATTTCACTAATATTAATGCACTTTCTCTCTGGGAAAGGACTTTTTTCTATACTAGCATCGTAAGGACAGAGCTGAACAAATAACAGTCACAAAGTGGGTATTTTTTGAGTTTTGATTTTTGCTTTATAACTTTTTCTATTTGGTTTGTTTTGGGATTTAGTGGGTTTTTTGGGGGGGGGTTTTGGGTTTTTTTTGTTGTTGTTGGTGGGTTTTTTAGTTTTTGTTTGTTTTGGGTTTTTTTAATTTTATTTTTTTGTTTCTTTTTTTACATAGGGGGAAAAGAACAAAGCAGGCTTTCCTTAGACCTCCCAGACCAGTGGAGAAGAACTTGTATGCACATGAGACAAAAAATAGGCCACTTCCATCAGGTTTGGCATTAGATAACCGATAACTGTAATACCACCTGTAGGAGACCACTAAATACAAACAGCCAGATGCTGCAACAAAATATGAAATCATTTGCTTAAATGTCCACAACATTGCATTTCAGTAAATTAGTACATCATAATTAGAGATTTTTCACTGAGATTGTACCAGTAAGCGGGCCGTGAAGTTCATTCCTGAAGTTCACTCCTGACCGTGGAAGATGTCTATGTTGCGCTAGTTGCTACTGTGAATGAAAAGTGTGTTTTCTGTCAGTTTCTGGTGTCCAGAAAAGAGGTACACTTTCATGCATTTACACAGTAAAATGTACTTGATCAGACTCCACCTCAGACATGCCAGCCTTCTCCAACAGCTGAAAAGAGAATCCAAATGGTCATACAACGGGGAACAAGTTGTCTTTAAAAGCTAAAGAGGAGGGGTAGGGAAATGTCCCTAATTCAGTAAAATCTGAATTAAAAGACCTTTGAGGAGAAGTCAGAGAAACCTTATGCTCTCCCCAGGAGCAGGGTGAGTCTCTCTGTCCTGGGGCCTCCCATGAATGTGCTGAGGTCATCTGTGTGATGGATGTGCTGACTTGGGACCTCTCCCTACTGACAGCTGTTGCAGTTGTCAATCTCTGCCAGGTCTCACCATCTGCACTGAGCAGGGAAGGTCAGTTTACAGTATATGAAAACTTGACTAAAATATAGTAACCCATTATGTGTTTTCCTAAGTATTGAGTGCCACATTCAATGATAGCATCACATATATCACATACAGGCAACTGCTTTTTGGGTTGCTGGCATTTCTATTGCTAGCTGAATGTGGAAGTTTGCATGTTAATTAATAATGCAACCCTTGCTACATAAATGTTTTTAGTTTAATAAAATTGTTAGAGCTGCATACAGTTAGGTTGAAATTTTGAAGATTCTAGATAAATTGCAGGGTTTTATTAGTAATTTGTTAGGTACACAAATTATAGTTATTATATTCCAGATGCGCTCTAGATTTTGCCACTCTGTTCTTATTGATATAATAATCCATTTACTTTTTTTTTTTTTGCTCTTGTACTGAGAGTTTGGTTAGACCTTGTTGGAACCTAAGAGACTATTGAAAACAAGGGGTTTCATTTCCTACTGGAGTACAAGTTTTACCTTGCATTATATTTTTAAGTGCATTTTTTTAAAAATTCACTTTAGAATATGAATTAGTTTCTGGCCAGTAAATACATTTATAGTTGCTAAGTATTTCCCTAACACCTGGAGAAAAAACCCCTGTTTTGGGTCTGTTTAGCTGTCAGTAAACTTTGATGTTGACACCAAAATAATGACATACTTAATCAATATGATATCAATGCATTTGAAATGTGTATGTACTTTGGACCTTGTGGCTTTTTAAAATGTTTCCCAAGATTAGTTAAGTGCTTCTGGTGATGTACAGAACAATTGATGTTATGAAGTACTTTACCAGGTCTTTTGGGCACTGCAAGGACTTTTAGCACCAGTATTTTCTGACCATGTGCTGATTGTGTGCTCTCTAGCCTTTTCAAATCAGACTAGGGAAAACAGCTCATGAAGAGATGCAGGTGCTGGGAATTACTTAAAAGCCACATTCATTGTACTCTTGGACACAAAGGTGGAATCTTGCTTAGCGTGTGCAGACTAAGTTGACAATTATTTATTTATTTAAAACTTTTTGAGTAGTGCCAGAGAGGTTGAAGACCTTGGCTACGTTCCCCAGCAAAGCAAACACATTAAAAAAAAAGTGTGGTTTGAATAATATTCAGTGCTTTGGATAGATATATGCCCTAGTTTAGTCCTGATCTTTGATTCCCAAAGCTGTCCAGTTCCAAGAGGATCAGAAAATTGCCCACGTATCAGTCTGTTAACTGTTCTTTGGTTATTTCTCCTATTTATTTCTGTATCTTTCAAGTTATTTACTGATGAAAGAATTCATACATTCCTCATTAATGCAAGTATTTTAAGATCTGTGTTAGATCTAACCCTCTGCTGTGATCCAATGGCTTCACCTGTTAGAAGCCAAACCACATCAATTTGCTGGAGCAATGCACTGGAAGATTTAGATTGCTATAAATATTTATTTACCCAGATATAGTGCTCCAAATTGAACAGTATATATTAGTTTCAAAAAAATGCATGCAGTACTTTCTTGTTCATTTCTTAACATTCTCTTCAGTTTTGTGCAGAGAAAACTCGGACAAATCAGTGGTTTCATTAATATTTTGTTCATTAGAAAAAATTCAAAATAGGATTTAAAAAGCATTTTGTCAGCTAAATTAGGCTTTGCCAGGGACATGTTACTTACAGATTCTTTTTCTGCACAGTAAATAATGGGGCTTTTACTATGTTCCTTGGGAAAATGTATGATGATTTAGTGTATTTTATCACTTAAAAACTTGTTCTGCTTGTCTAGATTACTTTTTTCTCTGCAAAACTTCACTCTGTTACACTTAGTTGTGTTTTCCTACATTTTACTAAACAAATTTTTCTTTGTAAATATTCTAAAAATCACAGAGAAATCCTTTTCAAAATACTTTAAGCATATTTTAAATAAAATGGGTGGGTCTTAAGGAGTCACCTTTCACATCTCTTTGCCATGTGTTTTCATAAAATTTTCTGTATTAAACAGATCTATTCACTGAATGTGTTCTATTGTACTTTTTAAATTGCTTCATCTTTGCAGGCAGAAATGCATTAATTTCAGCACAGAGCAGTCATCAATAACAAGTTATGATTCTTATGAGTTTCCTTTTATCTGTGTATCCCAGAGTTCATGGTAGATATTATACAATCAATTCCTCCTATGCCTTACTGGCAAAGGTGTGTAAGGCCCCACTGGTAAAGCTGGAAAACAAAGCATCCCTTAGGACTATGAAGCCCTATTCTGACTTGAAGTTGCTCAGTTTGAAAATCAGGCCAAATTGTTTTCAAGCAGGATATCAAAAATGCTCAAGGAAATAGTCAAGGAAAAGAAATTTACAGCTGGGCTGCATTCATCTTTTGTACTTCCAGATTTAAAATCAAGCAGGCACATGCTTACATGTAAAAAAGTGTTCATAACCCATTGACTTCAACAGGACACAAACATGTAAACATATTTATGAAGTAAAAGTATGTTAGAAACAGAGACCGAACGGTTTGGAAAAGACCTCCAAGATCTAGTGGAGTCCAGCCACTAACCCTGCCTGGCCCATGACTAAACCGTTTCTCTAAGTGCCACATCAACATTCTTTTAAATATCACCAGAAATGATAACCAATTCCTGACTGCACAGACACCTGGTATACTCACTGGGTACTTACTGCACCAATTCACACATTATTGCCACATGAAAAAAAAAGTTATATTTATAGGTTGTTCACAGAAATGAGTGTCCCTTCTTTCCTAGTTTTAGAGAGGAACTGAAAGGGATCAAAAACAATGGCCAGAGGACTCATTGCAAATATTCATTCCATTCATAATTTGTGAGCCAGAAGTCTGAAGGCAAGCATTCAGACCGAAGTGGTCAAGGTTTTAAGGCTAACTACATTAATTCTTGGTGAATGACAAGCATAAATTCTCATCACTTCTATCTGACAAACAAGAGAAATTAGGGGGATCCATCTCTTACTTTAAGCAAGCATTCTTCACCATTGTAATTGATGTCCTGTGGTTATTATCTATGTATTTTAAGAGATACCACTTAATTAAGTTTTGCAGATTTTGCTTACTTTCAGTGCAATAATGCATTCTCAGGAAAGCTATGTATTTTTGACAATATAAATCAAAACCTTAAAAACAACAATTCCCTTTCCTAGCTGTCCTGAAGAACTAAACAAGCAAAATACAAAGTCCTGCCCTGAGCTCACAGCTCCTGCAATTGCTTCCTCATTTAAGCAGAGGTCTGTTTGCAGGGAAGCGGGCTAGAAAGTCACAGCCACCTCCTACCTGCACATTCATTAGGTCATGGGCTTATATGTCTTGTGGTTTTGGACCGTGAGCCATCCTTGAAAATCCTTAGCTACAGTGTGACGATGATTTGTTCTGAGAAACTAAGGCATTTGTGAGAGAGACAGAGCTTTATAAATGAGTTCATGTAGTAGCAGTTATGCTGCACACTTAAAACCTGAAAACACTGGGTTTGCAGAAATTGTGTAGATGTGCTATTAGCTGCTGTAGAAGTGGGAGAGAGTTGAGACGCATTTCCAGAACTACATCTACGATTCTGCACTTCAAATTATTTGTTAGCTAAAGATTACTTTGTCCCAAGGATTTAACAAAGGCTAAATACTGGCTTATAAATAGCTAATATAAATATATATGTTCCATATACATGCAAAGCAGTCAGTGAGCATGTTCTTAAGCAGCATTTAAATATTTATGTGGTTTTGACTGAATTATAGCTCTGTACATGGTTTTCAGCCATGACAGAGAACATTCCTTCAACAAATCAAGATACAACCTGCTAACTGACACATAAAAATAGGGCTACCTGCTCCTTTATTCATTTCAGGCCTCTGAAGACATTATTAGAAAAAAAATATTCCTTCCTTTTTGTAGATATGCAACAGAAGTCAAACAAGACCTAAGCTAGCTTTTCATTCCTAAACCAGCAAAACCTCTTACAGACGAGTATCACAAAACTTTCAACATGGCAGGAACAAAATAAATAACAGGAGGCGAAGATGCCATCTCGAGAAAGCAGAATAAAAAGACTCTTTTATATATATATGCCTTTATACTTCAGTCAACTCGCATTTTTTTTAATGAAATCATACCTACCATTTGTCTCTCATCTTATTTGTTTACTTCACTTTTGTATTAGCATCATTAAAATGATTCATTATTTTAATAGGCTGACCTTGCAGTGTCTTAACACATATAACAGATAACCTTATTTTTATAGTGTTATAATAGAAAGTGAAATTGCCCTTTCTGGGTAAAAATCTACATGTACAGTCTTGCCCACAATTTATTCATTTCTGCCATGCAGCAAAAGTTCTAATTAACCAGGCCTCTCAGGGGGCTGGTTAACTTCTACTTGCACGCTATATTGCTGAAAACTGTAATATGGTCAACAGCTCCCTAAAAAGAAGAGGCTTTGCACTTTCTGGAATGAGAGAAAAAATGGTTTTGCATGGATCAGTAAAGATAGCAATAATTGCCATAAGGCTTACTGCAATTTATGCAGAAGGAGTCTCTCAATTGCTCATAGTGGACTGTCAGATGTGAGACAGCATGCAAATGGAGCAGATCATAAAAATAATTTCTAGCTTGGATTCTTAGCACAAAACTCTTGAAACCTTTTATTGCTAAGAAAAGTAGGAATTGAGAAAACACTGTGATTGCTGGAAACAAAACAGAAGTGTATATTTTATTATTCATACTTTCTTTACAGAGCTACAACCATCTAAATAATACAGTTTCCCAAGATTTGTGCACAGCTAGATCTTGGTAGAACAAAAGTCTCATACATTGCCACCACTGATTTATTCTTCTTTCAGTTTTGAAACAATTAAAATCTTTGTGGAAAGGTTATATCTTTTTCTGTGGCTACCGGTGCCTTAACACTTAGAAATATTGCAAAGTTGGATACAATACAGTTAAGTATCTTAATGCCTTATTAGGCATTGTCTGATTAATTTCAAGAGAGCAATGAAAATACATTAGGAATATTTGGAAAAGTTGAAATTATACTGAAATAAGAGAGGCTGAACTTTGGCAGTTATGATACATGCTATCATACAATTTTTGCAAAGCAGGGAGGAATACCTGCTGACAGCTAATTGTACAGCTCTTTCACTGAGCATGTCATCAGAGTATGGTACATATAATATTGAATATAGCATTTCAAACACTCTCAGTCATTTTGTGTCACCTTCCCATGGTATTCAGTTTTTCAAGAAAAAGTTCACTTAGATAGTTTTGAACATGTAGAAATACTGAAGCATGTCCTTCCAAGATGGCTACCTCCTACCTGAAACTTAACAGTATCTTACAGGTTTTTTTAACTACCAGTATTTATCTATATGCATTAGATATAGGATTCATCTCACCTAAGTTTAACGGTGTGAAAGCATACGATTTCTAAATTAAACTAGCTGCCTAATGCAAACATCTTAGAAAATCATACTCTTTCGTCTGTCAGAGAACAGTTTACCCCTCATGCTTAGAGAGTATCTAACATGTGCTTGAAGTGGAAAGAAAAATGTGAAGGAATAAAGATTGCATTAGCGTAAAGTTCTAACATTTCCTGAACGCTGATAGCTTTACAGAATCTCTGAACCTTTTCCTCAGCCATTTATAGGCTTCTCAGAATCTTATTTCACTCAAAACAAGGGCCTATTTTCTTTGTGAATGCAGTACAGGCTGCATTCACAAGTCTCTAAGCTCAGTATTTTGCTTAGGGACTTGGTATGTCCAAAATAGAAAGACAGACACCTCTGATGGACCAACTGCAGGGATTCTAGACATCCCTCATGAGTACCTCACTGAGACACCTAAACATGATGATAAAAGGCTGGTGTCTTCCATTTCCCAAGTTCTTATAAAGGTCTGCTATTGAGGGTAAAGGAGAAGGCACTGACTGTCTAAAAATGGGAACTCCAAAATGTACACCTGCCAGTGCCCTATGTTACAGAGCAATAGTAGACATCCCTCTTTCTTTAAGGAAAATACATTGTTGCTTCAGCTCTTCCTCATCTTGTTTTACTTTACTTTTCTTTGGGAATGATGCCTTGGAGGGATTTTCTGTGCTATTGAGTTCTTGACTGCTGAAGATCAGCAGCTTTAACATTTGCCTGTCAATGGCAGTTTTTGTAATCTCATGTTCCATACTCAGAGTGCTGGACATTACAGCCTTGACATTTGGCCTAAGATTGAGGACTTGCTATTAGTATTTCCCCAGGAAACTGACACTTGATAGACAGGTTACATAATCCATGCTTGGATACATTTTTTAGTGAATTGATCTCCATTTCAAATTGACATGGGCAAAGACACAAATGTAGTACATCACCATCTATTCCCTGCCCATAGTGTATTTTAATAAAATGCAACATGCATCACAGCGTCAGCTACAAAGCATATAAATCTACAACATGCAGTTTGAAACTTGCTTACAAAATACCGTTTATGCCTTCCACATTTCCCTTGTTTGTTTACTTATGCAGAAAGTCTAGAAAAATATTTTGATGTATTGCATGCCATAATTTTTAACATTACTCAAAATATTCCAAAAGACTTTTAGTGAAAGCTAACCCACATCAATCACGACCTTGACATGAAAAATTGCTGCCAACCTTTAAATAAAAGAAGGAGCAAGCATTAATACTCCTGGCTGAAGCTGAATTGTTGAAAACATTTAAAGTGTTATGCACATATTCTGTCTACAGTGGAAAAATATAAAAGGGAGCCAATCATCTATTACCTTGGCAAACATAATTAACAATCTTTTATCTTCTTAACTTATATGATCCCAGAATGTGCACTTTATATAGCGAGAATTATATTTAGTAGCTATTATATTAGTAGCTATAGTAACTCTTTCTACTTTATATTAACATAGATTCAAATTAATTCCCTGGGAGCTTTTCAAATTTAGTAAAAATGTGCATTCAGGCCATGACTTTGTCTCATATGTTGCACCCTCCCTATTATATTTCCCCAGCTGAAGTTATCCAAACAAAAGGTGATACTAGACTAAGCAGGTTGACCTGATTTTCTGGTATTCCTCTTACGAGGGAGCAACAAGGAATACATGCCAAGATCTGGTTGTCTCACTGGATCTGAATACAGAGATCTTTTTATTCACAGAAAGCACAAACAGCATGGTCTCCAGCTCTGTGCCAAAAATTCAATAATGTGCCTACCAAGGTGGCATATGTCCTGTAGCTCCTCCAGGAAAAGTAAGCTTTATCAGAAGTCTGCAACTTACATTATAGCATCAAATTCCCTGTATCTCTGGAGAGTTTTGGTCAGTCTGGTATCTTTGGACACAGAATTAGGTATGGTGCAAATGAGAAAATATTTCTTTTCTCTGTTATTATGGAAAACTTCAGCCTTGAAATATTTTGCCTGTACATTCCTCTAGACTGTATGCTTTATAAAACCTTTTTATTACAAATCCAGCTTATTTCAAAGCCTTGATCTGCAAAGCCTCTTTATGTACAGATTCTGATGGTTTTTTGCAACGCATCTAAATCATATCACCTAATTTATTCAAAGTTCTGACTGTACTTTTCAGTCTCTTGCAGCATTTCAACAAGTTGTGCAAACTATGAAATTTTATGAAAATACAGCATTTACCTGAGGATATGAAAACTGCTCTTCTGCTTCATCTGACTCGTTATTCTACTCTTGCAGTGGTCAGATTCACCTATAAATGTTCTATCACACTTTTAAATCATGCAGTTCTGTATCTCTTAGGGAAATAGATGAAGGGAATTTCCTTCTACTCGCAGTGGAAGCTTTACAGGCTTAACTTGAACTCTTACTGTCAATGAACTAGAGGCATTTTAACTGAGGTAGTAAAAAAAAAAAGCAAACTGGAAATTCCCAGGATCTTTGAAATAGCTACCTCACAGCAGGAATCAATTGTATTGTTAATTTGAGAAAATCCATTTCCAGAAAGTATGAACAACGGTCCCAAATAAGAAAATTAATGTAACCAAAAGCAGATGAAATTAATAAAGGACTTCTTTTTTGCCTGAAACATAAATGTAAATTTAGTATATGTCAGCTGTATAAATGAAAAGCACAAGACTGAGTTTGTAACTATGAAACTTCAATACAACTAGTAAATTGAAAATGTTAAAGGAAAAACCTTATGAAGGAGAAGATGAGTTCTGTGTAAACATATTTCTCTTTGTCTTATTGCTCACCAGCTAACTACTGCTTCCCAGCACCTCAAAGAACCTGTCAGCCTTACAGCTCAGTTTTTCAAAGGAAAAGACTGGTAGCACAGACACTAGCCATTTTCAATCGCTCTTAGAGTTGATCACCTTTGTTTTAAGGAGCTCTAAAGCCTCTAATGAGTCTTGGTTTTTTCATTTGTCTACTTTTGTGGAAGATGCTTGTGCTGGTTTTCACTGGGTATGTGGAATGCTGGTATGTGGATATGTTTTTGATTTGGGCTGAAAAGAGTGTTGACAGTATAGAGGTGTTTTTGTTACTGCTCAGCAGTGCTGACACAAAGGTAAGGTCTTTTCTGACCCTCACCACCTCCACAACTAGTGAGGAAGCTGTGGGTGCACAAGGAGTTTCAGAGGGGACCCAGCCTGGACAGCTGACCCATACTGACCGAAGGGATATTCCACGTCATACTGCATCGTGCAGCATATACAGCTGGGAGGAAAAGGAAGAAAGGGGAAATGTCAAGTGGTGACATTTCTCTTCCCAAAACACTGTTACATGTGACAGGGCCCTACTCTCCAGGAGATGGCTGAAGCCCACCCTGCCCATGGGAAGGGGTGAATGACCACCTTGTTTTGCTTTCCTTATGTGAGCACTTTTTGCTTTACCTGTTAAGATGTCTTTATCTCGACCACATGTTCTCCAGCTTTTACTCTTCCAATTCCTTCCCTTACCCCTTACCCCATTTTAGGGGGACTAAGAGAGTGAGTTTGGGACTTGGCTGCTGGCTGGGATTTAACAACAACAGTGCTCTTCTTCTGCCTGTTTTCAGTAATTGCCTGGTAATTTCAAGGAAAACTTCAGGAGAATCTATTGGCCATGTTAGGTTATGTCTGACCACTAGACTGATGCTCTCTAGGCTATAACTCATGGGATTCTGCGCCATAATTTTCTTCCACTTCATTTACATTTTAGTATCAATGTGAGACAGACACAATTATACTTGAAGTTGAGCAGCATATAATAGGTGTCTGAATTTGACTCTTGAATTATTCTAATCATCATTTTCACAATTTAACATAATTTACACAATTCTATTTGGTTTTAAACATCCTGGAGTCGAAGTCACATGTTTAAAATCAGGTATTTTCAAAAAAAACTCAAACATAAATTATGAAGAAAAGCAATATAGTCAAGTACCTGTGACATGCTATGTTTAGCAAATACAGAGCAGCATGTGAGATTATATTTTTAGCAGCTGTATTCTCCATTAATATTTTGTTCTGAATGCTGAGAACAACACTCCAGAGAGAACTTGCACTCTTTATGACTGTGGAAATATGAAAAAGCTGCGGCAAATTTGAGTTTTCCTTTCCTAGCTGTATTTTAACCCAGTTTCTACCTATGCTTCATCTCATTTCTATTGGCTCCTGTCCTTCAACACCAATTTCCAATCTCCTTGCAGCTTCTCAACATTCCAACTGCAAACAGGTGGGGACCTGGGACCCTGTTTCTTTTCTGACAAGTTCTTTCAGGTGAACATGTAGCAATAAGTTTGAATTGTTACAGAATTACTTTGCACACCCTACGCATCTGTTTGAAACTCAGTCTCCTAATGTACGAGTCTACCAATTTTTGTCTGAGATTTACTGCAGGGAAGCACCTTCATATGTGCAGTAAAGTTAGTCTAGTGCCATTAGAAGATAACTTTGACCATTTGGGGACTGGCTGGATTTATTTCATTGCATATGCATAAAACAGCTGTGCAGTGAAAACACAGTGAGTATTTTCACTCTCAGAAAACCTCTCCAAAATTTGCAGACACCTGGTAGCCCTATAGGGCTGAATGCTGCTATGTATATGGAGCTAGCCAGTGTAGAATATGTCAACAAATTACAGGCATTTACTGCAGATATGTGCCTGGAGTTACAGGCATTCAGCAGCCTACTGTAGACTCATGCCACTACGTGTGTTCAGTAGCAAACAAATCCACAATGATGTAATAGCATAATGAGTAAAAATTATTCTTCAAAAGCAAACAGTAACTTCTCAGATAGGTTTTCATCTGTTTAAATAAATAATAAATAAATGACGATACGAAACACCCTAAAAAAGCCTGTCCTAGGTTACAATGTAAAAATGTGCCAGAGGGTCTGTATTCTATCTCCATCTTCATTAACTGTTGAAACAAAGGAGGGGCAATGTTTTTCTTTGCCTCCTCCCCTGGACTATCTCCTGTTAATGGGCCATTAACACCTTGCCCTATGAGTCATAGATAACTCCCTCCGGGAGCCCTTTGTGTTTAATGGGCCATTGTGAGGACCCACCCCATGACTCATACAATGACATCAGCCCATTGTGAGGATCCACCCCATGACTCATAGAATTACATAATCCCATTGTGAGATGCTCCACCCAGGGGGAGGAGCCAAGCATTCCCACCTGGATATAATGTGGGAACTGGGACAGAACAGGTAGCCCTGACCCACTGGTTTCCAGAGGACAAGAGCTACCAGACCTGTCTACAGGATCACTATTTCAGCAAGACCACCTCATCTGGACTGTTGCCACGACCCTAACTAGTCGGGTATCAGGTTGTATTCTGACTCTGTCAGTGGTTTTTGTTTTCTTTGTATTACTTGCATGTATTTTACTTTTTCCTATTAAATTGTATTTCTGACTTGGAGTCTCGCTGGTTTTGCTTTCAAACCAGCACAAAGCCTCACCAAAATACTGATACATTCAATCAAATTTAGTTAGGCAAGCTACTGGGAGCAGGGAGAACCCAGAGGAGTGGAGATGGCCCCATCAAGTCATGCTTAGTATAAGATTTACAGGTAGCACATTTTAAAATAATTTCCATTCTAAAAATAATTTTAGCTTAGAGCCCTCTGGACCCCTTTGGAGTGTAACTTTGAAGGTCTTAGCTGAATCATAACAAGAATTGTATCTAAAACATACTCCAAGAGTGACTAAAACGTCACTGCTTCCTTAAAGTACAGATATGGAAAACATCACTAGTATTATTCTCACAGAACATCATGGTAAATTTTGACCTACATATGTGCGTCTAAGTGCTGTATACATATATCCCATTGATGTCAGTAGCATATCACAGCTTAGACCTGCTGTGCTTATCTGAGAGGAAGTTTTTGTTACTGAAAAGATTTCTTAGTGTCTAAAAGATAAAAAATCGTGATGAGAGTTGGTCATTGTTCCCAGAGCTGTATAATTAGGCATAAATGTTCTAGTTACAGTCTTGCTGTGGATTTGCATGTGTAACTCCTGGTGATTAAAGCAAAATATGAAGAGCAGAACTAAGCTTTTGCTCTTCAGGAAGCAATATATAAAACTGTGCCCACTGAAATTACTAGGAGCATTTTCTTTTCTTTGCTGGGTCAGGATTTTCTCCCATGTCTGGCTAAGTGCTCAATAGATTCATTTTCAGTGACTCCATTCCCTCTCTCTTTTCTCCTGGTTAGATAAGATAAAGTATTTTCAAGAAAAAAGTAAAAAGAGAACTAATCCAAATAAATGCATAACCTCAATATCCTACTTCTCCCTGGTATAAGAGGAGAAAAAGAGGGTTTATGTTCCTAATGTAGTTTTGATTCTAAATCCAATGTAAATACAGAATGAAATGTAAAACCATTGGGGCTTGGTGCAGTGAATTTTACAACATTTTTAATATTGATTCCACTGTATGCTGGAAAGTGTCTTTCATTTAAAAATCCATAAGCCTTTGAGGCAGGAGTTGAGGTGGTGTCTTTGCGTCTGCTAAAGTTTAAGCCCCTCTTGTATATAGCCAGATGAAATCCAGAAGTGGACAAAATTAAGTAAGCCATGTCCTTCTCTGATCTCCAAGGTTTTATTACATGCCTGCCTTTACACTTGTAACTCCTTGGTTATAGTTCAATTGAGTTCTGCCTCACTGTGTCACTGTCTAAAGTACTTTTCACTTTTTAATGTTAATAGCTCTTCTGTTGAGAGGACTCAACAGGACGTGGTTGCAGGGAGTTTGAGCTCTGATGAGATCCTTTAATCCACCCCTAATCCCCCTCAATTAAAACTCCATTGATGACAGAAAAATCATTAAGTGCCGAAGAACAGGAAAACGAGTGAAAACAACCCTGCATGAGAAATTAGATACACAGCTTTCAACAGGGATATCCTGCTCTTTCCACAGCACACTTCCTTCCTGTGCCATCCCTGGCAAGCCAAGCTCTTAACTCCTACAGCTGAGCACGTGGAAGTGTGTAGTCTGCAGTTCAAGTAATGCAGCTCTCACTGTTGAGGGAGAGTTATGCACAGAATACCTAACCACTCATCCCACTGCTGGGGAAGTTGAGGGGATCTGGAGGATTAAGTGGAAGGTCCAATCAGTGACTGTTCTATAAACACATAGCTCTAATAAACTGTGCATGCCTGTTTTATTGATGCACTGCTGTTTAGCTGTGTACTTCTGTAAATAATCTCTCATGACAAAGTTTACAGAGATAGAAGGAAAACTACAAGTAAAAATTTTTTTTTACAAACATGACGTTGTCTATGAATAAGCTTTAATACTATTCTTTCCTATTTTCTACTGTAAACCACCAAGGGTATTTATTGCTTGATATTTTTACAATTAGTGTGTCCATTTTTCTGGTTTATATATTTTCTAATGAAGTGGGGGAAAAATTAAGCCAAGAAAGCAATATTTAATGTTACCTCTCCCCTTTGCACAACCGTCTCCTCCAAGACTTTCAGATGGTTTGTAGGTCACAGTGAAAGAGGAAATATAGTAGAGGGTGTACAAAGAACTAACAAGCAGCAAGTCTTAATATTTTCCACTGGGAAACACGGGAACCATGTGCTGTAAATGTTGAGTACGGTTAATGTGGCTTGAAGTAGCATTAAATCCATTTACCCTGCATGAGCCCCCTCTCCCCAGTATGCACACAAGGGTCATGAAGCCAAAAGCAGTATTAGAAACCAGCTGGACTTTGTTAAAGGTTCTGGTGGTCGCCAAAGGAAAGCTTTTCATAAAGGTTTTTTTGCAAGTCTATGCTGAGAATCTATAGCATTGCAGTCTTGATTTCTCATGGATTCCCAGCCTTTATTTTCTTTCTTTCTTGGTCAGAAATAATCCTATTTGGAATCTCAGAGACAGCAGAAGGGTATAAGGTATTTCATAGAAACTTAAGATCCAAACAACGGTTATTTTCTTAGGCTTATTTTGTTCCCCGTGTGATCTTATACTGGAAGGGAATATGTAAACTTCCATCTTTCTTCATCACTGCTTAAAAATGGAATGGCCCAGTACTTTTCCAGGCAATCTGTGTGTACCTATAAACTGAAATGCAGCTCATAAACATTAACCATGTTGAAACAATACATTCGCTGTTTGCGATCGCATTATAAACAACTTAGATGTAACACACACTGTAGGCATGTGAAAACCCAACCTCCACACCTAAACCACAGAGAAATTATCAGCAAATATATATTTTGCCCTGCACATAAGCTTTCAACCAATATGTATATTGTCCCTATGACATTGTTTTTAATAAATACTTCTTCATGAAATATCAGTGTTATTAAACCTCTGACCACTTCTACACTCATTTAATGCTTCTTCTCTCTATTTCCTTGGTACACTCTTACTGCTGTCTACTTCAAACTGCAGATTTCTAGAACTTTGCTACATGCTATGTGCTTGAGTGCCTTGTTCAATGCCTTGTATTATAACCATCCAGTGCCCCTAGGGGTTGCAGTAAAAACAATAATTCACGGGTCCAGACCCTTAAGATACTTGCTAGTGCAATAGCCACTAACACTGGTAAGCATATGCAAGAACAGGCAAACACTTGCACTTGGCAAACAGAGGCTCAAGAGATTCTTTAGAAGTTTCACTTGATAAACAGGAGAATGTTGCCACACATGTATTCCCTGACATTTATTTTGATACAACAAAAAGCTTTTGAAAGGTAGGCAATTTCCAAGTATTGAAGTACCTTGCAAGTTGCTTGTAGATCTTCCTCAGATAGCTGGAGTCATCCTACTTGCTCCTCAGCCACCAGAGTCAGCTGCTAGTCATCAGCTTCAGCTGGAAAATTAAGGGATCTGCAAATCTTCCACAACTCCTCCAAGTTCTATTTATCGAAACACTCAGTGGCTCTGGTGCCATTGATATTTTTAGAGGGGACTTGGCTGGTTTCTTACACCTTTTTTTTTGATACAATTTGAACAATTTTGGTCCAAGTAAACATAAGGTCAGAATCAAGACCTTACAGAAAAATTCTCTATTTTATTACTCAGCAAACTTGTACGTTTTAGCACTTAATGCTGTTGCAGAGAAGTCTACTAGCAGACACCCTCTGTCGGTTTGTTGTGGGTTTTTTTGTAGTGAAGTAAATAAAAAAGGCACAGCTGCCGGTTTTTCACAGGAGAAAAGGCTACATAACTTGATTACTCTAATGAATAGTACTCTAGACTGATTTATTTTCTTTAAGTCACACAGAGAATTTAGTTACACAGTCCTCCTCAGGAGTCAGAGAACACATACAGGGAATATGACGCTCAAAATGGGTGCCTGAGATGTCAATTCCTTTATCAGCTCTATTACAGATATCCTGCTTCCCCTCCTCTCAGTTTTCAAATCTGCTAGATATGGTTGAAGTTCCTGATTAGTTGTGTGAAGACACTGAGGTCTATAGGTAGTCAGGCTACTTTGCTCAGATAAATTATGGTCAGACTTCACCCTGTAAAAGATCCATTTGCCTGATGGCAAGAGGATATTAGTGTTGATGTGTAGAATACCCACATAGTGTACCTTTTCAATAATACAAATCTAAATAGTATTAAAGAATAAGCCTAAATCTCTAAAATGAGATGTGTTCACCTATTCAGCATCTGCTGTTCCCAGATACCAGGATCTGTTCACTGATTACAGCTATTTGACCCTGCATTCTTTTAGGAACAAAAATCACAAATGATGCAGCCACATAGGCTGTTTTGTGACCACAAATAAGGACCTTAAACCTCTAAACAGCATAAAGAAAAAACAGAACAAGCCACAGATTCCTCTGTTTCTTTTCAATGTGTCCTGTGTATAAAGGGAGGTGTTCAATATGCTGCCCCAGGGAGAGTCCAGGAGTGTCTGCAGCCCAGGAGAAACCCAGCCTGTGCCTTCCTGGCACCTAAGGGGTGCCAGCACTGCTGTCAGGGCCAGGTCTTAGCAAGGCAAAAGCAAGTCTCTGCAGCTTTTCTCTCCTCACTTCCTCACTCTATTAGCCTTCACAGAGAAAGTTTTGGCTCTAATCCGGCATAATTTCCCACCAACTATTGAAGTTGATGAAAAAAAGGGATTTCAAAGCACTTGATTAGGTATGCAGCATGAGCTTCTATGTAGCCTTGTGTAAGACAGGATAACAGGTTGTTGTCTTTTTTCCAACTGATTTTTTTTTAAGCACAATTTTGCTAAAGTCAGCATTTCTAGCATCAGACATTTGTGGCCAGCCCAAACTAGAAAAGCATCTACACAATTGCTCGACTGTGAAAAATATTAGTCAAGGGAGAAGGAAGAGGTGTGTACTTTGTGAGATGGGCACTATGGCAAATCAGTAGGCTGTAGGAAAGCCAGAACAGCAGGCACAAAAACAAAGCATTAATCAGAAAGTCAAAATTCGGGTCCTGTCTAGTGTCTTCATGGAAGAAAACAGCACCTTTTCCAGAAACAGTTGATCAGGCACATTTGACTCTGTTTGCTGAGCTAAGGAAGACAGCCCAGCACTCATTGCTGATGGGCAGCATAATGGCAGGCTACCAATGTCCCAGGTGCTTTTCTCCCTGTCAATGTAGATATAAGATTCTTACTTGCTGAGAATAGGAACCCTGGGTCACTTTTGCCTATGTTTTGTTCTCATTTCATGCAAAGTTAGCACTGGAAGCCTCACAGACCTGGTACTCATTGAGCAGTGAGGAAGCGAGACCACAGCCTCGGTCTAGCAGTAACATCATAAGTGAGATGTATTCCTTTATATCTACCTTGGTTTCAAAATCTTGGTTAACTCAGGTGAAATACAGAACTGTAACACTGCTCTACTTGTATTCACTGATTTCCAGCAAACTGGTCTTGTGAAACTTAGCTTGAGCAGAGAGCAGAAGCCTTGGAGAAAAATCTTTCCCAGTACTTGGAGCTGAACATTTCTTTAGGTCTCCTTGTAGAAAAATAAATTCCACTGAAAATGTGAACATTCCTAAAACTTCCTACATAGAAAAAAAAAGAATTTATGCAATCAAGAAGTTACTGCCAAATGACTAGTTAATGCAGAAGCATCCAGAACAGTTTCTTAGAGACTGCTAGTGAGTTTTCATGCAAATTACCAGCTCAAAGTTTTATAGAAAAAAAACCACTAAAAATAATCTGGCATTATTGTATAGTATCATTATTTTGAAAATACTAATTTTGTTTAGATCTGAAATATCAAGGTTGAGTGATGTAAAAACAAAAAACATCAAAGAGCTTTGGATACTCTCTTTGTATACTAATTCAGAAAAGAAATTTTCATATTTCTTTTTTCTTCTGGAACTCACATTCTTCTGAGAAAACTAATAGAAGTCAAAACTTTCTTGCCAGAAGAAATGTGGGAGTTTTTTTAAGTATGCTCTAAGAAAATATTTTGTATTTTTTTCTGGAAAAATGTGTTTACTATCAATAGCATTTAAATGGAGTCCAGCTATTAGGAAAAAAAATTGTAAGCATCTTTCCAATATAAATTCAGATACAAAGACTAAAGGGAAAAAATATCACAAAACAATATATATAAAAAACAGCATTAAGAAAAAAAAATAGTTGCATTATTTGTTCCTATGGATTGTGCCACTTGGCTCTTTATGAGTTGTTGAATGACAACTTAATTTGCAAGTGCGAGAGCAAGGAGAATAATGTGATAATTTATATCCAAATGAAGATAGAGCAATAGCATACACAAAATGTATCAATCCCCTTCAAAGGCAGATTTTTTAAAGTCTTCCAGTAAAAAGTATTTTATCATTTTTTTAAACAGTTGTATCCAGCTGAAATTAATTCACTTGTGCTTTTAAAAGCCTTTTACATGGAAAGCTAATGCACAGTTTGCTACTTGATAGGGCAGAGTATGGGTGCATTTACATTTGAGAGGAGAAGGGGGTGCTTTAATATGCAAGTCTAATAGTTGGGTTTTCAAGAATCAGAATGATCTAATTGCCTCCTAAAGCACATCTAAATATCATGGTATTCAGAAATGTGTTGTGTGTTAATTTTTTCAGTAATGTATAACAAGAACACAATAGCTCCAGTAAATCAAACTAAAATGAGTGATTAAGTACCTGATTTAATACTGTGCATTAATTTTAGTTCAGATGGTCCTTGCTTTGTTTTATAATACAAATGCATTCAAGACTACATCATTTGCATGCTACTGGAAGGTACATTAAAAAATAATCTTAATTATCAAGAATGAAAGGGAACAATTGTTAGGATACAGTGTCCATATATCAAAGACAAGTCTTTAGTGAGCTTCTCAATTCTTATTTAAGAACATGTACTTCATTGCCTTAGAATTCTTGAGTTTTTTCCTAAAATCCAGTCATAGTTGCTTCCCTTTGGGTTTCTAGACTCAGCCATTATTGCTATGCCTGCAAACTGTCTGTAACCTCTTACTTAGCAAGTTTTAAATTTTCCTGCATCTATCTCAAAACTACAGGTGTACTGTATCATATCTTTCCAAAGGATTCAGAGCCAAAAGGAGAATTTCATTCTGAATTACTGCTTTAAAGTTCTGTAGATCCACTAATTTATCTGCAGGGTCTTCTATCTCCATTCAAGTGATTATTCCACCTCTCAAGTTTTTATCTTGGCTCCTAGTTGTTCATTGCTCCATAAGAAACCCACAAGTGGCTATAGAGGAAAGGCAAACAGTTCAGAGGTAAATGCAAAGTGTATTATTTATACTAGTTATAAATAAAACAAAAATGGCCTATTAGAAAGATAGCTGATGTAATCTTTCTGAGTGCTATGGCTATGTCACCACAGGAAACCTATCCTGTGTTTATGCTCCTGCCTCCCTGTGACCCTGCTGCTGCTGCACACGGCTAACATGAGCAGAGCATGACACCAAGCACAGCATCAATCAAGAAGAGTTTCAGCATTATTGAAAAGAACTTGACCTGTGCTTTGTCTAAGCCATATAAGGCTCTTTCAACTGTGGATTTCTTAAGCTGCATCTGACCTTTTCCCAGTGCTGAAAAGGTAATAAAAACCCCTTTTCATTGAGACAGTGGAAGGGCTCCTCCTGAAGCCTGAGGGTCCCTTCAGTGCATCAAGGAATAACCACTCTTGGTAAGAACTGCTGCCCTTCACCTGCCACCTCAGCATGCTCCTTGAAATGCAACAGAAAGGCAAATTCATCGGGCTGTTAAGCTGAGAAAAAATGGCCTTGTTGATCCAATCTGAGGGCATGGGCTAGTAAGTCAGTACATGTGTCCCTGTCTCCATGTGGAGGACAAAAGTCTCAATGAGTGCCAGTGATAGCTATGGGGACCAGCTGATTGCAAGGGAATCCATAATATGGTATAAGATGGAAACAATGGGCAGCGATGGGAGATACTATAAACTCGTAAAAATTTTGCAAAGAAATATATAGAGATATATTGTTTGATGCTTAAGCTATGTAAATCTTAACTACTTATTAACATTTTTATTTAGAGTAGTACTGAGCAAACTAATATTAGAAAAATATTCATCACAACTCATCCTCCTCTGTGTATTGTCATCCCATTCTCCATCCTCTAGGTAAAAAATATTTGAAGAGCAATGCAGAAAAGAGAATAATCCAACATTCACAGAAACATGCCTCATCACACTGGGGGAGAACGCAGCTTGATGCTCTTCGTAAATCTGTTTCATATAAACACAAGGATATTAACACAAAAACACTGGTGACCTAGTTCAACTCTTGACTGTATTATAATAGAGATAACAATCTATACTGATACACACAGATCAACAACTTCAGCTCTAAAATTTTGAAAATCACTATACATCACTATAGATCACTAAATCACAATATACTGTGAGTTTAAACTAGCATGACCAGTCTGATAACCAGGACCCTTGGCAGACACAAACAGAAACTTAAAGATTACAATCTGAGTGGATTACCACTCAGGTGCCAGGAAGAGGGAGATTGAATCAACCGTCTGCAAGCAAGGAATGTTTGTAATATGCATGAGTTTTGTCTTTCATAATGTTTAACATGATAATTGTAACAAGAGATTACTAAATTTATGGAATAGTATATAAGTTTTTGGAAAACTCAGTAAAGGGAATCCTGATCAATGAATTGGGGTTTGTGCGTTTCTCTCAATCACCGATACTAAAACATGAGGTTTCTTTACCCTTGTAACTCTTTGGTGGTAAGGCTACAAAACTTTAAATGTTGTTCCTGTTCATATGGATATGTTATGCCTTTTCAGTCCTCACAAAGCGTTTATTTCAGCCATGTCCATAATGGTGTTTACACCACTGGCTTGTTACGCACTACATATGTACATCCTCTTCTGCCTGAGTTCAGCAGCATTAGCAGTTGTCTTGGTTTTGAAAGACAGGTGCCTGCCAAAGAAGGCAGGAGCTTCTCTTGGAATAGAAAAATGCAAACCCCCTCCCTCCAAATTATTTAAAGGNAGTAGTCCTCCTGGAGTGACAGATGGTTCTGCTGAAGCAGAGATCCTGTAGAAGGGCAGAGTTTTCCTCCAATGGTCCAGTGGTGATGTTGAAGGGTCTGATCCTTCCTCTGGGAATCCAGTGGGAGAGAAGGCTGCTCCTCTGGAAATCCAGTAGAAGGCAGATGACTGTTCAGTCTGAACTCCCAGATTAGAACCAGGTGGGAATGCTTGGATCCTCCTCCTGGGCAGAGCATCTCACAATGGGCTGATGTCATTCTATGAGTCATGTGGTGGGTCCTTAATTGCCCATTAAACAGGAAATGGCTCCTGGAGGGAGTTATCTATGACTCATGGGGCAAGACGTTGATGGCCCATTATCAGGAGATGGTCTGGGGGAGGAGGTAAGGAAAACGCTGCCCCTCCTGGTTTTAACAGTTCATGAAGATGGAGATAGAATACAGACCTTCTGGCATAGTTTTACATTGTAACCTAGGACAGCAGTCAAAGGCGACTCACAAGTTTCCAAATCAGAGGAGGAAGATCTCTGATTTGTGGAGATCTCCAGGTCCTACTGTGCTCATTTGGAGCTATGGGGTGCTGAGACTATCTGTAAATCAGCTTGCAAGTGGAATGTCCATTGATTGATAAAATACTAAAAGCCTGTATTTAGTGCATAAATTTTAGGTACTGCTACAGGTCCTTCAGTCAAACAAT
Source organism: Bombycilla garrulus (assembly GCA_013400315.1). Classification (NCBI taxonomy): domain Eukaryota; kingdom Metazoa; phylum Chordata; class Aves; order Passeriformes; family Bombycillidae; genus Bombycilla; species Bombycilla garrulus. The sequence goes on along the minus strand of VXBU01009907.1, from coordinate 68,387 downwards.
ATAAACTTTTGAAATTTATCCATAACTATGCATGTTTAGACATCCTTAGATGTTTCTTACATTTCGTGTATCTATATTTGTGTAATGACAATTACTAAAGAAATAATATTTAGCAGTGGATACTATTGAGTCTGTTTCATAGAAGCAGCTACATCCCTGTAAAGAAACTGCCAATTTGGCTAATAGAAAGCTCTCTCATCAGCTTGTTTTCAGTACTTCTTGCTTGAGAAACTTCCTTTGTTCTCTTCAACCTAACTTCGAAATGAGACTAAAGGGAAGGAAGCTGGCTGGAACAGGAACTTCTTACATGCTACTCCAAGGCTTCATAGAAAAATTTTTAAAGAAGACTGCAGTCTTAAAAATCAACAGTGTGGTTGAATGGTTTCCTATGGATGCCAAGTGCCCAAAGTACCATAAATTTAAAGGTCTTACCTTAAAAACATATAAGCGTCTAACCTCCTTAAAACTTTGATGGATTTTTACCTTAAATTAAGGATTTAAAAAGATTTTGTAAAACCTATCCCATATGACTTTTGTCAATTTGAATCTCATTTTGCCACTTTTTAGCCTCTTGAGATTCCAATTATCCTAATTTAATAAAACCTGTGAATGCAATCAGCAGGCTTCTCTTCTGTTCCTATGTCTCTAATGAAAGATGCTGTATGAGTCTATACCCAGAAAAGACCCTCACATCACACTTCTTGTAACTTCCTATACTGTTATCTTTCATAATGTCACAGCAAAAAAGACTGCATACTTCTCTCTTCTGCATATGGAAAACCAATTTGGAGATGCATATGTGTAAATTCCTTATCTGACCTATGTTAGGGAGGGAAGTAACAAAAGACCTGTAAGTGGTTTCCCTCTTTTTCTAGCTATTATAAATAAGCCTGTTCTTATTTATGTGTGTTTTCCAGCACTCATTTTCCTGTACTCAGTTTCCAGTAAACTCACTAGAAATCCTCTGGCATCTGTCTTTGTTTCTCTTATGTTTATATATTAATCATTTCATATGACAATGCAAAATATTTCAGCACCAATAAAAGCCAACTAGAAAGCGGTTTTAGCAAGCATGAAAGACCAAATTCTAATCCAGTTATATTAATGAACTGCATGCTCCTGTCCAGCAGGACTTTCTTTAAGCTTGGTCTACTGCCTTATAGAGTTTAGCAACAGAATAAATGGTGTGAAGTTTCTTCTTGGTTCATGTGAGCCTCTCTTAATGTGAGTTCATGACATCTAGCAAGAGTGAAATATGCCAGAGAGAACTTGTAGCACCTCAAAAGATTTATTTGAGGAGTGTGTGCTGAAGGAGGGAACAGGCTCCGTACCTATGGCAAAAGTACTGAGAAATGAATGGCCCAGGCTAAAGGGTGGCCCTTTCTCCAACCATGTCTCTAAGAAAAGCTGAAGGTAAGATGACCTTCCTCTCCAAGGACATGCAAGGCCCTCTGGGGAGTCACAGATTTGTTTGGTGGAAGAAAGTCACACTCCAGCAAGGGGCCTGCATCCTCTCTCCTAAACTGTGAGTTAAAATCCATCAGTCTTTTTAAATATGTCATACACAGAATTCTACCCTATGGTATTGAAATAACCAGCATAATATTGGTTTTGTGTTATTTTTCTTTCATCTACTAAACAGTTTCTCTTAGGCATTTTAATCCAGTAATAGGCTCTGGATAATAACTTAAACTCAGAGTTAGATTTTAACCTTATTGCAGTTTTTGTCCTTACAATACCACAGCACCATGGCATTTTTCAGCAAAAAACAAGGGAAAAAAGTGAGAATGGAAAAATGTGGTTGCATCATATTAGGAAACAATAGGCTAAATGCCAACCTTCAGGCATTTCTAAGTGATAACCTTGTGTTTATACTATTAGTTCAACCAACATTACTCTGATTCAAACTAAAATAATAACAAGAACAGAACCGTTTGTTCAGCCTGACTGCTGGAAAAGGAAAATGATGTTGTGTGTAGAACTGTCGGAAATTATGTTGACTGATAACAAATATAATTATTTCCGAATTATTATGATTGTGTCACAATCATTCCATGAATGCAAAAGATTTTTTTCCTCCTACAGCACAATTCCTTATCTTCCCTCTTTGTTCCTACCTTCTGCAGCAGTTGCAACACTGGCACTGTGCCTCAGCACATGAAAGCTATAGTATTGTGGATTATCACACTTTTTGCTTGGAATAAGATGGATGCAGAAACACTCTGTTTAACAAAGGTTCCATGTTATCTTTGCCCAGGCTTCTTCCCTCTGCTCTTTGAAGTTTTATTAGAGTATATTATGTCACAGGGCAGCATAAAGGGTAGCTACTTCCTGAGAGGGTTTACAGGCTGCAGAATTAGTTGTTTTAAGAAAAACCGACCTTTAAAACAGTAATTCATGACAGCGACACTGTAAAGAGGCTAGTGATTCAGGGCTGAGGCGTTAGTTGGTTGGATGAAAAGGTTCCTGAAATGGATTCTAACAGGAAAATAGTAGAATAAGGAACAGTGAAGGAACCCCCAAATTGGTAAGCTATTGTAGAAGATCACAGCTGGTGATGTACGCTATAGCAATTGAAGAGAAAGGAGATGGATTTTGATAATTAGACCTTGATGAGAAGCAAAGAACTGAAAAAAAATAGGGAACTATAACTGATTTACATCAGCCTGTTAAATAATATTGGAAAAGGTTACCCAAAATGGGGAAATTGTTCAGATGCTGAATTCTGATTTTGCATTAACTGAACCACGGGAAAATATTTTTGGATGAGCAGTTATCATAACCTAAGACATGTTCCAACTATCCTGGTGGGGAAAAAAAAGGTGACAGCTTCAGTTGTTAAAATCTGCAGGCTATACTAGAGAAATCCTCCAGTCCACTGCACAACAAGCTTTTAGCAGCACCTGGACTAAGTATCAGAATCTGGGAAATGCCTCAAAGTGAACAAATATCCAAAAACACTTCTAAGCTTTCAACAGATTCTTCTGCAGTGACTAAGCAGCAACAAATAAGGCAGGTTTACACTGAAAAATTGCAGTGTGTGTTAGTACCAGCTTCTGTGTGGAAAAGACCATTAGTTGGTAGCAGAGGCCAATGTCCCATGACATGACATGTTCTATTAGTCCCCAGTCACCCTTTTCTTATGCTATGAGCTGTAGGATAGGAAGCAGATTTGTTTATTCAATTGCTGAGCTGCAGAAGGCTGGCAGTGAGCTGTTGGCACCAGAGGCTGGTCACTCAGAACTGTGAAAAGTCTTTTTGAAAAAAAGCAGCCACGACTGTCTGCCTCACACAATGTAACCAGTCACATCTCATCAGAGATGTCTAATATCCTGATGATGTCTGCACTTCTTATTGACTGTGCACAAGAGAAAAGACTGTCTTAGACAAGGAGACTTTGTCCCAAGCACTAGCTCTGGACTGAGTCTACTTAAACCGGGTTTAACTGAACTCTTGTGAATTGTAGCAGAAAATTGCTGTTTTGAAAAGGGCTGTGTTTATCCTGGGTACTTGAGCGTCACATATGTGTCTTTTCTTTTACTGCCAGGATCTGGAAGCTTGGGATCATAGCAGCAGCTCCAAATCAGGCTTTCCAACATGGTGAATCTCCCTTTGAACTAATCCTGTTAGAAAGAGGGTTTCAGACAAAGCGTGAGGCACAAGTCCAGCCACCAGCTCTTTGAGACCATTTTTTTTTTTTTTTTGGAAAACTTAAAAAATTTCTGTATTTGCCTGGGGTATAGATTTGCTTTGTAATAACTAACTCAGAAGGGGATGTGCTGCAGAACTCCCATATTTGACCTCTCGGGTGTCGCGTGGAATGGCAAGCAACCACTGTCTGATCATCCCTTTCATACAATACACAGACTAGTGAAACAACACAGATATCTCTATTTTATATGAATCCATTAGGTCTCTGCCCAGGCTTCACATCCATTCCTCCATTTATAAAGCTTCAGCTACAAATATCCTGGCAACATTCTGCTCTTGTTATCTTCATAAAGATAAATGGCAAATTTACTTTTCTCTGCCTTGCCTTGTTAACAGAGTGAAGCCTACAGTACAATTGTCCCCAAATTGCCTTGCTGCTTTGAATCCTTAGGCTACAGTTTAGAGTATAAATATCTTGCAGCACACAGGATGAACACAGGATTTCCAGTATGTATAAGCTATTAGAAGTGAAACAATATGAAACATTCTGAAACAAGTATGGCTTCTTGCTCCACAAAGCAATGTATTAAAACCATCTTAGCTGCAACTTGACAGTGCAGAAATTATCACAAGTTCTTATACAGGGAAACTGCTTGTAAGCAACATTAAAGGAGATGGGTCACTAACTCCTCAAATAACGTCTTAAAATAATGAAAGTGAAAAAAAAGAAACTTGAGACATCCAAAATCTGCAAGCTTATCTTGGTAGATAAACTACTGCTACTAGCTACCTATTGAGCCAGCTAATGTTTAATTTCACTAACCTTGAGTGAAGGCCTGTGTAAGAGGCACAATCAGACAATAGGTGCAAAGGAAGAGATAAGGAAAAATGTAGAAAGATTAACAAGGAGAAAGGCTAGTAGGGGATTTTGTCTGCTACAAAAAGAATTATGTTCTTAATGGGGGGGATAAGACATAAAAGAAAGGACATTAGAACACACTAACAAGAAGAGATCTGAGCTTTACAAAGTGTACTATGCAAAAGAACTCATTAATATATATTTAATTATAACTATATATACACATATATATGCATTTTGCAGAGATATGAAAAGTTTTATGCCTTGAATCATGTTCTAATCATACTTTCCCTTTCTCAATTATGAATGCTTTGATGCTGGCAATGGGATAACACTGTTTGTGTTCTATATTTATCTATACTGCATAAAATGATGTTAGATGTATATTATGCTTGGGCCAAGGCTTTGATACACAGGAATATTTCCTCTTTTAAATTATTACCATTCCTTTTTACTCATCAGGAGCTTCATCACTGCTACCTACCTCGAAGAGACCACATTTATTCAAAATGTCCTTATGCTTTATACTGATGTTCCAGGCAATTGGGTCATCTGTCTGTGAGCACCTGGCAACAGTTTGCTGACAAGAGCAAAGAACAAAGAAGCATTGTTCTAGACCCCATCAGAAGAGCCAAGTATAGAAGTGGAAAGAGACTGGTTCAGGCTTCCTTTTTCAGCTGTAAAACACACAGTGTAGGCAGTCACACCTGCATTGCTGGCTAGTAGCAAAAGCCTTGGGCTGCTGCAGCAAGTTTTGATGTATCAGCCATCTCTGAAGCAGATCACTAGCTCAGGCAATTTCTGGACTCTTTGAAGGAAGTCTAAAGCTAGCATTTCCTACTGCCTGAATATTTCTTAATACCTAAGGCTTTCACTGGTTAGTGGAAAACATGAGGTATTTGGAGTTTACTGGAGTTTTCAGCATCTGAATATGGTCCTATCTGATAAATCCTCAAAGTGCTGAAAGCATACAGAAGGAAAGACCTAAAACAATGGACTTTTTTCTGTCCAAATTCCATCAGCCATTGCTGAGACCAGAGAGTAAAAGAAACTATAGAGCCTAAGGAACACTTCATTATATTGTGCACATTCATATTTTGTGCTACATGTAACAACCACAAGGCATGATTCTGATCCTAGTACATATGTCTGAGTTTATATGCTTGTATGTAATATATTATATACATTTTATGTAATGTTTTTTCGTAAACTTGTAATGTATACCACATAACAACTCTACTGCTGACATGGATGTATATTCTAAAACAGAGATATAAGATAATTATTGTGTGTGTAATGACCAAGGATGGCAGTAGTAGTATTAGAGTAAGTAGAGCTAGGGAATTTTCTGTGAGTTTTAGACTAAAGGAGTATATGAAGAAAAGACAACAGTGAAGTCTTCTAAAGGAACACACTATATGTGGACACTCAGGCCAAGCATCACAAGCATGACAATTGAAGTATTTAAACTTGTTGAGTTGCTTGAGGATTTTACAGTCCAAGTGAGTTTCAACCTGGAGTGATTCCTTGATCTTTGAAAATCTAGCATAAACACCTGTGCTGACAGAGAAGGAAGAGAGGATACGGGGTGGGAATGAACAGTCTAGGGAGGAACTCCTTCTACCAGGTTTGCTTTGAAATTCCAGCCCTGGCAGCACCTGGGATGCTGTGCTGTGCTGTGCAGACAGGTTGCCGCATACAACCAGACCCATATGTGCATATCAGAGCATTATAAATAATACATTCTTTGAATCTTATTACCAAAACAAACAGACCATTGTTAAAACACCCTGCCAGAATCTATCTCTTGTTTCCACTAAAAATATTCCTTGAACTTTCAAGTTGTAACTGTCAGCCTCATAAAGCAAAAGGCAAAGGTCTCTGACAACTTGTTAAGGAGAAAACTTTAGTGGAAACTTCAGGGTAAAACATGTTTTAAAACCTCACCTGTTCAAATCACCCTTTTCTTGTATTTCAGGGTGTTTTACTATTAGCCCACTGGCTAATAATAACTCCCTGTGTGTTTATTGGAAGATGAATGTGTTTTATTTCCCTGTTTAAGTTCCAGAAATCTGCTCTATTTCAACCACATATGATGATAAAATATATTGGTTGATGAAGTATGAGCAGGAATCAGCAAGGGCATAGTTTGCTGGGATGAGACAGTCATTCTTCCCTTAAGGGGATATATCCAGTACATTCCAGGTTTCCACAGGTGCTTATGTTGTAATGAAGACAGATATTTCAATTTCTCCAAGTTTTAATGAGGGGAAAATAGAAGTATTATGGTTAAAGACCCTTTCTGAAATTTGTATATTAGTTTTGGGCAAAACCTTTAAGTCTATGTCTAAGGTTAAATCGTCATCAATGGATATGCTCAGGGAATGAAAAAAAAAAAAAAAAGCTGATTTAAATAGAACACTGGTCATAGAGGACACATAGAGGATAGGCAGGAAGGTAAAAGGTCTCATCACCCCTCTTTCCCTTGAAGCATATGTTGTGAAGCCTTGGGGGCAACCATCCAAATTACTGCTGACAGTATCCACTCTTCCATAGAGAGGACCCGGGGGTGACAGAGGAGGAGTCTCCTGCTTTCTCAAAGCCACCTCTGCAGGTATACAAGGTTTTCTTCTCTGGCATGCATTGCTAGCTGCATCTTGAATATGGTCCTATGTTACTCCCAGGGCCAGATAAGATTCCCCAAACCAGTAATAGCTGCTTTGTTACTGTTTGCTTATAGTGCAGTGCCTCTCTGTTCCAAGTATTTATATCATCCCTATCATTGCTGAGCCCAAGTCCCTCCCAGTCCTAAATGTGTTTATTCTCACAAAAGCACTGTGAGGACAATGCTGTTAGCCCATCTAGGAGTAGGCCGCCAGGACAGAGGACAATTAGGGTCTGAACAAAAGCATGCAAACATCTGACTTCACTGATTCCAGTAGCACTTATACATCGAACCAGAACTTTGTGTCTATGCCTAAAGTAGTCAGTACATCATCCCTTGACAAGTTATGGAGCAGGGAATTCAAGTCAGCTCCACCACCTAGCAGATGTCTTTCTTTTCCACGAGGAATGTGTCTGGTGAAACGCTGGAATAACACTGCATAACAAGGACACTGCCTGCCCTGAGGGGTAAATACTGTGGTCCCCTATTGCTGTGTAGATGATTTTCAGAGATGAAAGTGGAAGAACACTAAGGTAATGTAAAAAAGAAGTAATTGTGGAGTGAAAAGTTAATCACTTCTTCCCACAGTCTCCAAAAACTCTTTCTAAAGTTACACCTCCTAGAGGCAGCTTTTCCCCTGGTAGGGATCCTGGTAGGAGGGTCCCATATGAGCGATGGAGTTTTCCTGCTGTGCTGTGGGTTTTCTTGCTCATGACAGTCTGTGGTTCTGAATATTTTCCTACCTAATGACTACAGAATTTGGTCTTTTAATTGGTTTCTGTGTATTAATTGCATATGAAAAGCTAAGGTATTTATCTTTGTAAAGCAGTTCTGAATGCTGAAAAACCAACTATTTTTCATTAGGAGTTTTACTATACAGCCTGAAAGGGAATGCAGATTTATACGATAAATACAACTGCTCCAAAAGAGATTTATCTTAGCAACTGGCTAAGTCTCTCTAGGATTCATTCCCGGTCCCAGTCTATCAGTCAGTGTATCTTTTTTTCTAGAGTTTCAATGCAATAAAGCATACTCTTTTATAAATTATAAAAGTTTTATTCTGTCAGAGACATGAGAAATTCCTTCATGCGAGAGTTTTTATCCCTTAATGAATCACATTAATAGCAGTAATTTTAATCATTTACTTTATATCTTAATCAGGATTATATCCAAATTATTAGGCACAGCCTTGAGCGTAAATGAACAAGGGCAGGGGCAGTTTAGGGTTACAAGGCTAATATAGTCTCTAGACCCAAATAAATAAATATGTAAAAATCTTACCAAGAAACAGCAGAATCTTAACAAATGCCGAGCCAGCAGGACGCTGGAATCGTTGAGAGTTCACCCTTTATGGCCCACGAAAAATACATTGTTAAGCAATTTTGTTGTTCCTACCAGCAGACCTTGAAGTGGAAATTAACGAGTGGTATTCTCTCACACCAAATCCCCTGTACATTTGCATTCATTTACATATGAATGCCCAGCTAATTGTTTTGAAGTAACAATTAAGAGAACAATAGAGGAAAGAAAAGGGACTCCAGGCAGCAACTGACACCTGGGACTCTGTATTAAGAAAAGCTTTTACATATTTGAATTAAAAATAGACAAAGGAACAGAAACAGGCAGGCATAAAATTCATTACTATAAGGAAAGTAGCACATCACATCCGTACACGCTACCATGCTCCAGAATATGTTTCACACTCATCCAGCCAAGAGATGAACAATATACTGGATGGCTGAGGAGGTTTTTCCTTCTGGTGTGCATTTTGGAAAAATTTTTTTTCTCACATTCCCCATATGCCTAAACCAAAGAGTTTGAGTTTAGAAGGAAAGGATTATTTTGCCAATTTGGCATCAATTTCAACGTGGATTAACCTTTTCTGAGAAGTTCAGATGTGCATGTATTCAGCAGTCCTTTGAAACCATTTGCCTATGGTTAGAACAGGATCCATTGGAATATGATAATAGAGGCTTAATTTCTGTATAACACCATCAGTGCCATATGAAATTATTACTCGGACTGCATTTCCAGTAGGGATCCAATTATCCAATTGTTGGCGCAATGTGATTTGTTAAAGTCAGTCCTCCCTCTTGGTAATGATGATGTAGCTCCTTTTATCTGGAGCAATTGCTGTTGTTAACTGCATCACTGGCAAATGCTTAGGCTCTGCTGTCTCCTCCTGCACAGAGAAGCGTGGGGTTGGGAAGTAGGCTAGGAAGGAGCTAGGCAGTTTCGTTCAGTAATAACCCCTGCTACTAAAGAGGTTTATTGACTCCAAATTACTGATCACTAAAAGCACTTTTGTACCCAATAGGATCATCTGAGCCCTCCTGTAGAGAAAAATGCCAGCAAATAGCAGAACGGAAGGAAGTTTGAGGCCACAAGAAAGGTCCACATCAGCCAAAGAAGTGGAGAGCAGTGCAGCTGGAGAATGGAATAAAGCTCTGGGTGAAGAATCTGCGGCAGTAGGTTCTCTTGGGAGGACAGACACGAGCAGAATCCTGATAAGAGCTACAGCCCAGGAACTGCTCACACAGGACAGCACTTTTAACCTAAAGCTCCTTTTGAAAGACTTTCTTTTCTTTTCTCTAAAAGCAAAGAGAAGGTAAGTTGCATACTGAGCACATTTCAAGAAATTGGAAAAAAAAACCAAAAAAATAAAAAAATAAAAAATAAAAAAAAAATAAAAAAAACCCAAAAAAAAAATAAAAAAAAAAACCAAAAAAAAAACCAAACAAAAAACAACACCAAACCAACCCTCAAAAAAACATATAGATAAACTCAGAAAACCCAGGCTCATGACCAACTATTTCTGATCCAGGTGAGACCATAGTTTGCAAAGGATATCTGGGAGATACTCTTAATGCAAAGGTGAAAACTGTAACCTGACCATAAATAACATTTCTCGAAATACAAAATTACTTAGCCTTGAATAGTTGTGAGCTATGCTGCAGGTAATAGCATCTTGGTACACTGGTGGTCGTGGGAGGCAAAAGTCTGAATGCACCCAGCCTTTTTAAGTGAGAGGTCTTATTATTCAGAGAAATAAAAACTTCCTCTTTTGCAATTAAATAGTTCATTTTAAACAGAAGAGACATACAGTCAAAAGGAGCATGTTATCTAGCTTTTTAAATTGTCCTTACTTAAACATCTGTAATTTCTGTTTTATTTTAATAAAAATTATTGTGAGATAACAATTGTATATATCACACCACAGCTAAGGCATGTGAGTGTACAGTGTCATGTTTGAAGATGATCCTGATCATGAAATGAAATATTTATAACACATTCTTCAGTATTGTCTCATTCAAGTTGCCCGAATTACTGGAAAATAAATGTCATATCTATATAGGACTGCAATGGCTTTTCTCTTACTTGACCACAAAGATAAGTAAGATAGATCCATTGAAAGGCAGATAGAACTTTCATTATAAAGGACATGAAAAATATGGAATAATCCATCTCTACATTATTTTTAAAATGCTCTATGGGAGGAATTTCTTTAACTTCCTCTTTTAACTTTTCCTGTTTTCCCATTCTTTTCATGTACTTCTAATACATTAAATAGAATGTTATGGATTGAAAAATAAAGGTCTCTGTTATGGATGAATTATTTTTTTCCATCAAGTTGTCTGAAGGTTAGACAGTCAACACCTACAAATTACACAGATGTGTCATATTCCTAAATGAATTGTATTATGCTGGCACACCTATGAATATTAAAAGAGATTTGCCACAAATCTCAGTATAAGATGCACCCCTCTAATTCATCTGGGAGTATATTGAATGCAAGAGCATTGTGCCACTCTAAAAAGAATCAATATGCTGTGTTGTGGATGATGTTCTTTAGCAATTAGTTCTCTATTTCTTTGTTTGAATAATAGCTCTCTTTCCAAATTTGAAAATAAGAGAGTCACTATGAATTGGTGACATTATTACAGTGATTTTATATTAAAAGCCTTCCTCATGTGTGCTGTATGAAGCAAGAAGCTAGAAAGGAAAATACTACCAAGAAAAGGGACAACTGCTGCCCATTTTGAAGGCAACTGTTGCCTCAAAATGTAATGCTAGATGTATATTTTTAAAAAGTCCTCCTTAAAATATGATCTAATTCCCTATGGCTTTCTGTGAATGTGGTAGAAAGGAGAGAAAGGGTTGCCATTTTACAACGAACAGTAACGTGTTGTGCAAGGGAACCAGCTCTGGAACTGTTGATTGTGGAGCCAAGTGGCAGTGTGTTGATGAGCCAAAACTACAGTGGAGATATGTTGGAACCCAGGGGG
>VXBU01009907.1:0-56696 GCA_013400315.1 Bombycilla garrulus | reverse complement strand
AGACAGCGTGCCTCAATCTCCCTTGCAGGACACAGTGTGCAGGACAGTGTGCAGGGCAGACAGTATGCAAGGCACAATGTGTCTCAGAAAGTTTTGCTGTATCAACCTCGGCAGGGCAGAAAAATCTACTTTTGATAAGGAACTAATAAACTGCCTTGAAAACATGAACTAAAGACTCCAGAGTGCTTCTTCGTCTCAGACAACTGATGAAAAAGAGACTTTTTATACACTGCTGGAGAACCCAGGACAGGGAAGTCTCCGGCAGAGACAAAGGGAAGAGAGTAGCTTAGCAGCCTCAAAATTTTCCTGCAGGCCTTTCCTACAAGCAGTAGAGAATGTTCCACCAAAACCAAGGACATTGGCTGCTGAGATCAGTTTAGTGGAGGAAAGATGGGAATGCTGAAATATGTAAACTAGCACATACAGGACAAGTACACTTCTTTTGACATGATAGGAAGATAAGATGAAAAACAGATTGAAAATAAGATTTTAGGAATGTTACCGGGACAGGTGGGCAGTGGAACACCTGGAAGTGGTAGAGTTTTAAGGGTGATTAGAAGGATTTTGGAAATTGATCAAGATTGGCACTTAGGCCAGGCAGGAGGACTGTAAATATAGATAAAATTGTTATTCAGTGTCTAGCACAGCTGGGCCCAAACTTTTAGGTGCTACCCTAATGCAAACAATACATAGTAATAATAGCTTGCCATAGAGCTCATGATACCATAAAATGTTACTTTTAAACAAATGATGCCATTATGACTGGAGTTTCTTCTAAAACATAGTTATTTCAGAAAAGGTTATCTTAATTTCCTCATTTTATGCCATTTTAACTTGTTAATTTAGTATTCAGCATGCTATGAAGTGTGAAAGCTACCCTAAGGTGTTGCAAGTTGTAATTTTGTGGTAGACCTGGTGAAAAGTAGATTTTATTTTCAACATTTAGCTCCAATGGCAGTACAGTAGTAAAATAATTAGAATGTATACATGAAAGCTGAAATAAAATAATACCCAGTGGGCCAGTGCTAATGCATATGGTACTATAGTAGAAATACATAAAGAAAGATTATACTCAAGGTAGTCCAAAGAGATTCTAGTCAATCTACCATGAACAAGAATCATAATTGCCATAAACCACAGTAGAAAGTGCACCTAGTCAGAGGTCACTTTGTAGCATGAGTAGGACAAAGATAATGAAGTGTGGTCAAATTGTAGAACCCACCCTGCAGGGCTTCAATTAGGGCACTTACTAATTCTTTAATCTTTAATTGTGCATGTGTAAGGTGTATGCTCTGCCAAGACAATTCAAAGCTGCATTTTCTTCTGTGTGAATGTGTGAATCAATACTAGTGATTGAGTAAGACAAGTTCATCTGTTCACTCTGTCTTGAAACATGACTTATGTGGTGAGACTACATCTAGTGGGAGGGCAACTGAAATGCTTATAGCCAAATGAGTGAGAGCTTGCCAAACAGGTTTTCTGATCTGTAACAAAAGCATCTGGACAAGTGCTAGTGCTAAAATTGTCATTTAGTTTGGGATCAAAGAGGGCCGTATTTACCATAGCTTCTTCTATTTTGTTTGCCTTAACTGAGTTAAGTGAAAATTAGCTGCGTCCGTATGTCTTCTTGTTGTGGAGCCATGGAAGTAACAGTTTCATGTTTTAAGGCAAATGTTTCTAGACACCTGTGGGTTGTTGCTTACGCATTTCAAAGAGAAAAGAGTGTATAATACAAGACTTAAAGATGATAGCTTTATACCCAAAGTTTATAAAGTTGGTATTTTCTGTTCTTACTCAAACTGATTTCCAGCACTTCATATTCCACGGACAAAAATGCAACTGTGCAGAGCAAAGGCTTAGCCAGCCCCTGGTAACTATTTTAGGTTCTCAGATTTTGAAGAAGAAGAATACTTATTTTCTGTTAGCTGATGGATGCTGCTTTGCTAAATTATGCCCTGATTTACAGAGAGAGAGCATTGAGGCAATCCCCCAAAACCAAACATAAAGGAAAATTAAACTGAGAGACTGTATGGATAAGAGAAGAACTATAGAAAGTCATTAAGTATGGTAGATTAAACGTTAACACAGCATATGAAACTCTCAGGCACTTTATATTCATTGACTGTTATTTGTCCATTTTATTTATGCCCGTAAGGCCATCCACTTGAATCATGGCACATGGAAAATCTGTCCTCTAAAGGCACGCTTTCTACTACTGATGCTGGTATGGTTTCTTCTTTTGCTTAGAAGAGAATACATGACTGATGATTGTGAATTAAATGTAACCCAGTGAGTTGTCAGTGACAGATATGCATTACATGCATTAGTACTAGTCCAGATGTCATTGCTACACTCTATTTTTCCTTTAGCAGCTTACAGCCCATAATTAAGGTTTAACTTTCTTTTTAACACTTTCAGATCCCAAGGCACCATATAATTGAGTTATTTTGTATATATTAAAGTTAGTTTTTTGAGAAGAAAGAGGGTGTAGAGACACACATGCTTATAAGTATGCAATAACTTTGGAAAAAATACTATTTCTTAATAAAGTGAAACAGTGGTTTTGATGTGTATAACAAAAAAGGAAAGGAATACCACCTCCTAAGAGATGGCAGATTGTAATTTTTTTTCTTTTTGAAATGTTTATGGCGTGAAAATCTAAGAGTAATCTATAACAACAAGCACTACTATCCAGATGCATCCACTTCTGATCTAGCACCTTCTTTTACACCTTTTTATTTAAACCTAGTTTCTTGAATCTATAGTATTAACCCCTGTGTTTCCTAAATTGCAACCAGCATTCTAACAACGTGGCTCCCACTGACTTTAATGAATCTTGATGCTGAGGATTATGTAGTTGACTGATGGCTGTAGTCAACATGTATGGTATGCAGTCACAGATCATTACACTGCCTTGTCTCTCTTGTGAGCTATAAGCAGCAGCTATAGTCTCAAGGCTATCAGCTTAATTTGGAATGGGTTTAATATAGAATATCATGAAACTGGAAGGAAACATTATGCTTCCCCACCTCATGCTGAAGGAGAAGACCTGATTTCATATCATCTATCACAGTAAAGCTACCTTCTCTCAAGAAAAAATGGCATTTCTTGTTTGCTTTTAAGTGAGAAAAAGCTGATATTTTAGCCAGCCCAGCTTCCTTGGTCCCAGCAAATTCCTCCTTCTGTGATTGTGTGTTTACATTTTTCAAGTAAAAAATTTTCAATTCCAGTCTAATCCACTATAGTAAGGGTAATGCATTAAGAGAAAATGTATCAGAGTTGTAATTGTCCTGAGACTTTCCTGCCAAAAATGGGTGGGAAAGTGGTGCTTTGTCTGCCTGCCCCCACCATCACCTTGGAGGAGAATGGGGAAGCAGTGAGTACATCTGGAAAACAACCTCACATTCTCAGATAGAAAGCCTGACTAGTTTTCTTTCTGCCACATCTTGACAAGAATGTCTGTCTGGCCACAATACTCTTCTCCTGTCTTTGTTTTCTCTGACAGGAGAGGCAAAGTTACAAGTAATGAATGAGGGCTGCAGTCATTGGGAGTTGGTGCATTATATGCATAAAATGAATCCAGAATGAGTGTCCTTCTTGATCCTGACACTTTTCCTTTGACATGGCTTAGTTGCTTCATTAAAAGCACCTGAAGACTTACATCTTCAGCACTAGCCCTTGTTCTCATAGGGGACTTTACCTTATCGAATGTCTCCTGGAAATACAATACAGCAGAGGAGACAGTCTAGGAGGTTCTTGTGTGGAAGAGAACTTTCTGACAGAGCTGGTGAGACACCCAACAAAGGGACATATCCTGCTGGAACTGCTGCTTGTGAACAAAGAAGGACTGGTGGGTAATGTGATGGCTGGAAGCCATCTGGAGCCCGGCAGTCATGAAACGATACAAGTTTTTGATTCTCTGAGAAGGAAGGGGTTCAGCATAACACTTTGGCCTGTTTAGGAGGCTGGTTGAGACAGTCCCTTCAAGAGGCAATCCTGAGGGGCAAAGGAGTCCAGGAAGGCTGGCCATTCTTCAAGAAAGAAATACTGAAAGCATAGAAGCAGGCTATTCCAATGTGCTCTAAAGATGAGCCAGATGGGAAGAAGAATTTGTCTAGCTGAACAAAGAGCATTTGACTGAACATTTGACTGGAACCTGGGAAAAAAGGTAGAATTTATGGCCTTTAGAAGAAGGGCAGGCAACTCAGGAGGATGAAAAGGATATTATGAGGTTGTGCAGAAAAAAACAGAAGGACCAGAGTTAAACTAGAACTTCATCTGGCTACTGCCATAAAAGAAAATACAAATTCCTTCTATAAATACATCAGGAACAAAAAGGAGCATTAAGGAGAATCTTCAGACTTTAATGGATGTGGGGAGAAACGTGGTGATAAAGGAGGAAAAGATTGAGATACTTAATGCCTTCTTTGCCTCTAATAAAAAGACCTGTTGTTCTCCAGGTACGCAATGACCTGAGCTGGAAGACAGAGATGGGGAAAAGAATGAAGCCTCCATAACCCAAGGGAAAATGAGACCTGTGACACAACTCAGACACACACAAGTCTATGGGGATGTGTGGGAACCATGCAATGGTACTGAAGGAGCTTACTGAAGGAGCTTGCAGAAGTCCTCACTGAGCCACTTTCCATCATTTACCAGCAGTCCTGGTTAACTGGGGAGGTCCCAGTTGACTGGAAGTTAGAAATGTAACACCCATCTACAAGAAGGGCTGGAAGGAGGATCCAAAGAGCTACACAGGCCTGTCAGCCTGACCTCAGTGCCAGGGAAAGTTGGACCCTGTGATCTCAAAGGACAATCTAATGGTTAGATGATTCTATGTTTCTAAGGTGCTGTTAGATTTGAAAAGAGAATCAAAGGTTTTTATTTCCCTCCCTTTTGTCCAACTCTTCTCAAATAATTAAACATCTTTCTTCAGATTGTAGTTTAAATCTCTTGTATTCTGGTCTCACATATAAGTTCACCAGCAGGAGTAAAACAAGAAATGTAATAGGAAGCAGCAATATCCTTGTGCAGCAATATTAACAATTAATTTAACTTTTAAATAGAAGTTGTAAATAAATAGACAAATCAATCTTATTATTGCTTCTAACGAATGATATGTGAGACGTACATGTTTCTGTTGGATGAAACAGAATGATCATTAACTGGGACATCTTATGAACACCTTGCAAGAATTATGTAACTTTGGTTTCTGGCAATGAAATAGTACCAAATTGATCCAAAATATAGTTAACATGAGTGTACGAGTTATTGTTGGACATTATGCAAAAATTTGCAGAAAAGGACTGATAAATTAATGAAATTCTAAGCTGTTTGTAATTTAAAAGGGCAGGTAGGTAGTAGATACATGTATGGTCATATCCCTAATGCACATAAAATGCTAATTCATGTGGTTTGTATATAAATAATGAGTAATGATTATAATAAGCTGCTAATGAGAATATGATTTAACTTTGTTCCTGTAAACAATATTACGTAATTAATTGGATGTTATTTTAGCATTAACGTCTAGACAAATTCACACAAAAAAATAAATATCTGCAGCCGTGTGTAGGCTTGGTGTATATAAGTCCAACCTTATCACATTTCAGAGTACTCTTGTGATTAGTGTGCATCAGACAGCACTGGGATAGGTAAGTGCAATCGCACACACACATAGCCATGCTTTAAGAATTGGATATGATGCACAGTGCAAGGAACTGGAATTCACACAGGAAGTCTGTGGTGCAGCAGTGAATTGAAGGCAGCTGCCTGGATCTCTGGCTGAAGCTCTAGTCTTTTTAAGATCCTTTCAGACCAGGAAATACTGGTCTTCATATTTTTATAAAAATATAAAAATATTTTTAAAATTACAGTAGTTGTAAATCAACAAGTTTATTTTAGATCTTGCACAGTATAATTTTTTTCAGCTGTTATAAATATTGTCTTGTTTATAATGACTGAAGAAACATAAGAAGAAAATTGTTGCCAATAAGAGTAAGTAGCTGTTAAGATTGTTCATGGGATCAGAAGAAATGGATTAGAAAATGAGCAAGACTGTTTTATCCAATACTCTGTACATCACAGAGCTTCCCAGGATAGCATTTAGGAAAATTATGATGATGACGACGATGATTATTAGGACGACAAAAATGCTGGCAGTAGATTGTCTGGAAAATCTTTCCGTTAAGTTGGTTTTAATGTGTGCTTGGGTCAACTTGTCTGTCTCCTGGAGTCACTTTTCTGGACGTCACATCTTCCTCACTTTGCCTATGGAGTCTTAAGGGTGTGCTCTTTCATTTGGCTGCTTTCAGCATTGCCTTTCTATGGTGTTCTGTTACATTTAGGCAGAAGTCTCCCTTATGCTTAAAAAAAACCCCAAACTGTTTCAATGCAGGAAGTAAAGCCAGCACTTCCTTTTAAATCTGATGTATCACTTCCCTGTGTCTGTCAGGGAAACGATAACAGCCCTCTGTTACTGTGGCCTTTGCAAAAGGTCCCTTTGGCTTCTCCTGAGGTATCATGTACCTTCAGCTGTTGCATAAATACTTTAGCACCTTAAAGCCAGTGCTTGCTTATGGATTTATTTATTCTTTCAACTCACTTCAGATTCTCCTTCAAGTCCCAAGCTGCACCACTGAGGTCTGTCTTAAGTTTTCAGAAGTATATCAAGGGCATGTGCAGAATGCAAAAAGATTACTGAAAATCTTGCAATTTTTTCCTTCATGTCTGCCAGCCTGGGCAGTAAGTGGCAATAGATACTGACTTCTTTCAAGTGCTCTGCTCAATGATTTTGTCTCAGAGCAGATCCTAGGTTTACCTGAAGACTTTCTGGCTACTTTTCAGCTGCTGATTTACTCTGTCTTAGTTTCAATGAGCATAAAAACACCTCTTGTAAGCAGCCTTGTCAGTTTTTTCTTCACTAGCCTCATCACAGCTAATGGGACTTTGGATTTCAGTAGTCCTACCTTGACTTTACCCTCAGTGTTCTGAAATATGTCCTTAGGTTTCAATTCTTCACAGACCCCGAGATGAATGCTCTATGTATTTTTTCTCTATATATTGTCTGTCCTGTTATGAGACTGCTATCTATTGCCCAGAGGGGTGAATAGATGTGCCACCTCTGGAAACATTCCAGATCAGGTTGGATGGGGCTCTGAGAAACCTGATATAGTTGAAGATGTCTCTGCTGATTTCAGGGGGGGTGAACTAGATGATCTTTAGAGGTCCCTTCCAATCCAAACTACTCTGTGATCCTATGATGTTATGACTCAATGAGTTCCTCTGCCTTGTTGCTCAAGCAGCCACTGAAACCTTTTGTGTCAACAGCTATAGCTCCAAGTAATAGCATGGCCTGCATCAGGATTTTTCTTATTGACAGCCTGCATGCATCCAGTGTCTTAAGAAGATTTTGCTAAATATAATCAGTCCTTTGTCACATTTCTAAAGTCTGATATTAGCACTCAGATGCGATGCTGGAGCTGTGCTGCAGTTGGCTCCACGACTCAGTGGGACTATTGAACAGCAACAGCCTGCTGATTATTTAGTAACCAAACCAATATGGCAGATTTCAGTTGGCAGCCTTCTTCTGCCATGTGTTTATATATTTGAATCAGCACATAACTTTGAATTTGCCTAAGTCACTTTGCAAATGGTCTTCTCTGTATTGGAAATCATTCTCAGTCACCACATTTACTGCCATTTTCATTTTCTCTGGTAACAATGAGATTAGGTCATGTTTGAATTTTTTTCACTTCTCTTGAGTGACTTCTTATACAGCTAAGCATTTTTATTTGTGTATTTGTACCTGCTTTACAGAAAATTTATGTTGCTTCTAGACCATTGCACTCTAAATCCTTTCTGTTTTTTCTTTTAAGGTTATTCAAACCTATATGCTTGTTCTGTGCAACCAGCTGTCACTCGTTTTGATGCTGGGCATTTCAGCAGTCCATGTTTTTTGCAGAAAGTCCTCTAAGATTCAGAACTTATTCCACCACTGTTTCCCAAGGTCTCAGCCTGCTGCAGGAGAACATTTTTTTTTCTTCCAGGGACAAGAGTAACTCAGCCACAGAAAGAGAGTTCCCAGCTCTGCTATTTCAATGTTTTTCTTCCTTGAGATGCCTCCGATTTGGGTAAAGAGCTGTCACTTCGTAGAGGAAATATATTAGCTACCATAACTTGCCACTGATTCACATTTAATATATTTTTCCATTGTGACAGTGTTTCATCATGGTGGCATCTGGGTAGAGACTCCATTCCCATTTCCGCTATTTTCATTCTTGTGTAAAGATATTATGGAGTGCAGCAATTTTATGGGAGGAGGTTTCTGGTGCTACTGTCATGCTGCGTCTTCGGTTTTGATTTTGTCCCACGTTTGCCCGCACACCAGACAGTTTGTTGCTGTGAGACTCTGTGACCTGACTGTTGCCAGCATGTCTCACACACTGCCTGCTGAGTCAAATCACGGAGGCTTCTAAGTTTCCTACCTCATCATGACAAGTCATGTCCACAGAGATGCTACAAAGACAACCAGAACTTCAGGCTGGGCTTCCCTGAGACACTCCTAAAATTCCTCATACCAGCTGCTTAAAGTATTTCCTCCCAGGATCATGACATTTACCACAGGCAGATGCTGACAAGTAGATTTTTCTGTAATGCTACTCCAAATATAATTATCTTACTTGAGAGATGACTAATACAGAGCTATTTGGTCAAAAAGATCTAGCAGCTCAAATCACAAGTACTGGAGTTGAGAGAATAGAAATCTCTTTTACAACTCAAGCTTCTATAAACTGTGATGAAAAGAGACTTCTTTTACTCAGACTCCCAAGGAGGTCAGAGAATGTGGATATTTGTGTCTATCAGTTTGTATCTCTCTGCTAATAACTTGTGACCTCATTAGTTAATTTCAGTCAAATTTGACTGAAGGGCACCTTTACCCTTCATTCCTGAAAAGAATTAAATCTGCATTTTAAAATAATTAATTAATATAATTAGGTGATAATTAATGAAATAATAAATCTATACATTTTATGAAATTGTGTAACACAAAGAGAGAAAAAAGCATTCCAGCCTTCCCCACATGGGAAAGAAGGATTCCCATGAGAGCGTGAATATCTTTTGCATGCTCTAGACTAACAAATCTGCAAATGAGAAGTACAGTTTATAAATTATAAGCATTTAAATATATACATATAATTAAGGCAAGATAAAAAGTGGTGGGAAAACATGTTTCTTGAATTCCAGGACTCACAGCAGTATTGGTAAATATTGTCCTCTTCCTTTGAGCACTCTTTCCAGATTTGTCTACATGAGGGACTTGTGGACTGCTTGGACAATTTAGCATATTAGTGACACTACTCAGCTGCAAATGATGTGGAAAGGACAAGTGCAACCATTAGAGTACGAAAAACCCTAATTGCAGGTACAGCAGGAGGATTTCTGTGTTATGTCCTCAGTCTTCTGTCCACCTTAGAACATCTAAAAAGGATTCACTTTGTCTGGTTGTCTAACAGAGAGCAGATGCAATGACACAAGATATCTTTTCTGTGCTCTTATGCTCCTATTTCCAGCGACTGTGACTAACTGAGACAAAATCAAACAGGCTTTGTTTATGCCAAAGACATTTTGTCTATTCAGGCTGTTAAACCATGCTTAATGTCAATGTATCTCCACTAATCTTTTAACACCATACCATACTTTAGAAAAGGCTGCTTTCCTAACAGTATTTACAATGGATAATAATTATCAGTAATTAATCTCATATAAAAATGGGCTGTGAATAGAACATATTTAATACAGACAAACCCCAAAAAACATCCTTGCACCTCAAAGAATATTTGGTGATGAGATTCACACTGCCTGTTTTGAAGAAGGAGACTCAGTCAAAACAGCTACAAACATAGACCACCTATTTCATGTCTGCAGAGCTGCTGAATCTGCTTTGATTTTCCATTCATTGCCTCAGAATAACATACTGGAGTTTAACCTTCATCATATGATTATGTTTGTACTTCTCATTGTAATTAAGTGACCTTCCAGACCAGTGAACAAAACTTTCAGGCTGAGAGATTAATTCTGAGAGGTGTGAACTTTTCTGTTCATCCCAATCGATATTAATTCTGAAGCCTTACAGATAGCGTACATTTCAGTCTCATTAACTATTTCACTGCTGATCACTTAGTGTGAAAGGCTCACTGATAAAACTGAGCCATAAAAGCAGCTTCTCCCAAATGACTGAGAAATCTAGACCTCTGATCCTCTTATCTGCAGCATCTATAACAGTAGTTTCGTACCAGGACAGGAATCTGTAGCATACTGAAAACCAAGACCAAAAAGGTGATCTTCACCAAAATGTAAAGAAACCACAATAAATAAAATTTCATATTAAAATAAATAAAACACTAGTCTCTGTCCGGAAATTATTACTCATGCTCATATTTAATTCAAGAATTACCTCTCTTAAATGCAAAGGAAGCTGTTGCAGAATTTCTAAGCTCACTCTACAGGTAGGCAAAAGAAGCCAGAAACACTGCAGTACAGCATGGGTCCAGCTGGAAAAAGCATACCTTGAGCCCTGATCTTAGCTAAGCAGATTAGTACTAAGATAGAGCCAAATCACTTTTTCACTTTATTCTGATTAGAAGCTATTCAGGAAAGTAAGAAGGTGACTTTGTTCCCCATATGAATGGGGCTGAGCATGTTTAAGTCTTGGAAATACTCAGCACCTCATACCAGTATTCCCTCTGTTGCTTTTTGTGCCTCACGTACAAGGACTTGTCTCCGCTTTTAAGTTATGCCAGGGTGAATTTGAAGAGGAATGTGAAGCATCTGAAACAGCTCTTCTGTAACCCCTCTTGCTCAGTAGCACTCTGGTACTGCAGATTAAACAACCACCAAAGCTCTTGTTCAGCGGCACTGCTGTGTCCACCACTCACCCCTGCGATGACTGGGGGCTGGGTGGCAAGGGCAGAGGTTTGGGACATCAGCTGAAGTGCTTGGACGGGCTCAGCCCACCACCATCCCAGCCAGGAAGCCCAAACATTCCTTCAAGCTTGAGGAGAGTGCAGGGTGCTTATGGCTGTGGTAAGGTCAAATTAAACAAGAAGTGGACAGAATGGACTTGCTGAAATCTAAGCATGGGCTTATGAAATTCTGCTGGCACTGCTGGAGCTAGTCAGCGTTATATAGTCCCTGGATCATCATGGACTTTATGATCTGTCTTAGTCTATTTGTGTGCTAACAATAACTTCAGCTGCTAGTTTCATGAGCTCTGCTCTTCGCAGGAAACAGTAAACTGTGCCTGAAAATCAGTATGTAAAATACATTGTAAGGGAAGGGAATAAAACGGGGCCACACAAAAAAAAAAAAAAACAAAAAAAAAAAAACAAAAAAAACGTGACAAAAGGCTGTAGGAGATTAATAAAACTTAACTGGCTTACAAATATAAAGAAATAGAATTGTTAAAATAAGACTTAACTGAAATGAGTTTTTAAAAAATTTTCATATCTCAGATCTGCAAGGTTGTATTTGCTGACAAGTCTGTAGCTTGTTATTTTTATATTTTTGGGTTTCCATCTCTTTATATCAATCTGGTGAAAGCTTATTAAATCCTTATTTGAATTTTTGTCTCTCTTTCTGCCTAAACCTTTACAGTGATTCACATAAAAGGCAATATTTTAAAAATCCATATATAAAAGCTAGAATAATAGTCCAAGTTTTAGCAATATATTTTGATTTTATCAGGCCTTGCTAAGAGAATTATTGGGAAATAAAGTGCTATTTCTCCTTGAATATTTAAATTAAGTGAGTATATTTTGTGGCTTCTGTGGAGAAAACAGGACTCTACTGACACTCCAGCCTGAGAAGTCTGCTTTGCACTTGGGCTCTTTTGGAGATAAGTTGTTCTAATTAACTGTTCCTGCATAACTCAGCTGCTTGTCAAAAGTTGTTCTTTTCCAGTCTTCTTCATCAAATCTCAATGGAACAGATAGCTCATCATCCTGTATGTCCATTATTTGTTGGTTTGCACTCACAGTGAATAAATATATTCAAAGGTTACGTGAAATATTAGTCTATTCATTCTGTATTATCTAAATGAGGCACATCAGTTCAGCACAGGTAACTTGTCTTCATGTGCAGATTTTATAATGAGAAAGTGTTTGAGGAAATTTACCTTTTTTGCAGTCATAAGGCCGGCTTAGGCAAAGAGGTCTCATTTTTGTCCATTTTTTTTTCAACCACTGCATGATTTAGTACTTCACTTGCTGATCATGCTAAAATACTTGGGAGTTATTGAGAATTAAGATTAAGATTCCATGGAACTATTTCTCCATTAAAGAACGATTTCTTTATTTCTTAACTTTCTTTACTAAAAACTTAGCAGTGTCAACAGTGACTCACTCAGACTCTGCCATTTGTCCAGTAGCATTCAAATGATGTTGCAGTATGGAAAAATTCCCTTTCTTTAGCACAATCTACCAATTCATGGAAAGTCATGTAAATTCCATTATTTTAAAGCCAGTTAGTTGGGATGGTAAAATGGGAGAAATGCCAATTTTTTGGGGTGCTCACTGCAGTGATATTCAGAAAATTTCCTGCTTTCCAAGAGGCTAAAAAGTGTTCAGTTCTAATAAGATTCATGCTTTGGTCAAGAGGTCTATCTCTGCATTTCTTTACTGTCCTTCAGGAACTCTGCAGATTTACATTAAATTTTTCTTTGACATTTGGGCTGTCATTCAAATAGGTTTACCAATAATTATTTGTGGTGTTTTACCACTATTTAAAACAGCCTTTTCTTGTTCCATATTAGCTTCATACCATTTCAGCTAGGGACAGTCTGAAACATGACATGGCTGCCTTTATGTGTGACATTATCTGGTGTCTTCTACAAATTAGTTACAGTGTGCTTCAAAGGAAAATGGACTGTCCTTCCAAAAGGACATACATGAGCATCTGTTTTTGTGAATTTCTTACAAGTTGTCTAATATTTCATCACAGGTTCTTTTTAGCCTCTGCTCTTAAACTGGCATAGAGGTAACTTAGTTGATGCTGGCTGTCATTTCTACATTGCTATGAGGTCAAGATTCTCATGTTCTCTGTCCCGTCAGGCTATTCTGGATAGAAAATTTACTTAGTACATATTGACAATTTTCTTGCAGTATTCATCTATAATATAGCACTGAAGCTTCAACAGAAAGCACCAGATATGTCAAAAAGCTGTTAAGAGAATTGTGCAGAATGCTGTGCAATGGGAATTTTCTATATTCAGTTTTCTAGCTTTAAAAAACAGATTAAAATTTTCCCCATTTAAGAGCAATTGGAAGTAATTCCTTTTCCTATCAAATAGATTTACATGGATCTGCTATTTGGTGTGACTGTCACAAATTTAGATGATGAAAATTTTTACCAGAATGCTTTGATTTTCAAAATATCCTGTGTGCACTTACATTACCAGATGATATTGCTTCTTTGGGTTTCTTTAAGAGAGATTATTAAAAAAAAGGTAGAAATGAAGGTTTGAAATCACATTGCTACATTTTCCAGAAGTATTCAATATTGTACATGATTTTTTAAAATTACAGTTGACTGATATATGGGGTTTAATGGTAAACTTTGCTTTTGGATATACATATCCTTCTGTAGTACTGTCACTTGTATTTGAAGTGTTATATTCCTAAATAGTTAATAAAAAATTAGTAATATATTATTAATATATAATAATATAATAACTATAATTTATTAATATGATAGTTATAATTATTATAATAAATAGTAGTAGTAGTAGTAGTAGTAGTAGTAGTAGTAGTAGTAGTAGTAGAAGAATACCTGTATTAATGAAGGAATTTAAGTACTTTTTAGATCACAGCTATTTCTGTCTCATACCCTCATACAGAATCACACAGAATTACAGAATGGTTGAGATGGGAAGGCACCTCTAGAGATCATCTAGTCCAATTCCCTGCTCAAACTAAGGTCAAGTAGAGCAGGCTCATCAGGGCTGTGCCCAGTTGAGCTTTTAATATCTCCAGGAATTGGACTCCAAAGCCTCTCTGTGCAACTTCATTTGGTGTTTGACTATTTTTGTAGTAAAAAGATTTTTCTTATGTTTCTGTGGACCCATCAGGGCCCATGGATGTACAGTTTGTTTGAGTGTTCTCTAAACTGAGCTCCCTACAGTAAGGGTAAGTCTTCCTTGCTCCAGACGTCCTCCCTGTGTCACGGACCTGGGAAGATGAAGGTCAATTTTTCAGTAATGACAGAGGGAAGGAGACTCTGAGTGCCTCATCCTCCTCCCTGTCCCCAGGTACCCTTCCCTACTCAGCCATGAGCCTACATATTCCACTATGTTCCTTTTGCAGCTCGTAAATCTGTAGAAATCCTCCTTGTTACTCTTTGTACCCCTTTCGGGATTCAGCTTTGACTGTGCTTTTGTTTTTCTAACCCCACCCCAGTACACAGAGCCTCTCCAGTCAACCCCCTCAAGGCAGCTGCAGTACATGGGCTGCATATTTGTCTTTCTTTGTGAGACTTAACTTTTTTAAGTCTGGTTTTCTTTTTTCTGCCCACTCACTCCTTGAGACTCCCATGATATGTCACTTCCAATTATAGAGGAGGAATACCATTCCAAAAGGAATACCTTTTCAAAGGATGAAAAAGTATCTCTAACATATTGAGGGAACTGGCCACCAGAGAAGTTAAGGCATTTGGTGGAGCCCAATGCACCATCCAGTAGGGTTCAGGGAATTTCACAGTTTCTGCTAAAAATGATGAGTACATGGAGAGGCCGGTTTTCTTGGAAAATATAATCACCTCATTCATCAATGAAAAATGAGGTTTTGAAAAATTGAATTTATTGTGAATGCAATGCCCTGGAATTAAGAACATTAACTGCCAGCTTCAAGGGACTGGCAGCAAAGTGTGTTCCTTTCACAATGTAAAGTAAAGCCCTTGGACAAGCTGCACTTCTACAGCATGTAAAACAAGCCTTGTACAGCACCTTGCTTCTGAGGTCACTTGTTCTTTTCATATGAAGATGTCATGCTATAAGCTTGGGAAATCCTGTGTCACAAAATAGCTGTGGGCTGGCCAGAGACTATAAATCATGTTTTGGAATTTGGGGTGTTATCCAATATGAATGAGACCATTCCTTTTATATAAAGAACTTTCTATTTTTTTTCCTCTCCATTATGCTGGAGCTAAATATAGCATACTAATAGGCTCTGTAGGGGCTTGCAGTGGATTTCCTCTTGTGACTCATTATTTTTTCTCTTAATTTGTTTTTATATGTTTCCATTGGTATTCCTAGCAGCACAGTATGTATCCCCACTATAAGAAAGAGTGAAAGAAAAAAGAAAAAAAGAAAATTGAAAAAAAAGGAAATGAAAGAAAAAGAAAAAGAAAAAGAAAAAGAAAAAGAAAAAGAAAATTGAAAACCATGATTTATCTTCTATTTGAAAAAAAACATCTGCAGAACAAAATGAGCCTCTTGATGCCGGAATTGTCATCAATGATGACTTTGACAAAATGAGCAATACATAATTTGCTAGCTCCCTTGCGAAGCTGAAGCAGATTGTCAAATAAACATTGGAGGAGATGCATATGGGGTGAGCAGACCAGCTTTGAATATGAACACATGCAGGTGGTCATTTAGTAGTGGTTCTAAGAGGCAGGACATCCCTAATTTGGAGGGTCATTTGCATTTGGAAATGCTCACTGATAAATAGTGATGTATTCCCTATAGTAAAGCAGGACTGATACTGCCAAAACTACAGCTATTTCTGTTCTAGGGTAACTTGAACAAACCAGACAGCCCAAGGCAAAGTAGAGGGTGGTTTACACTCCAGCA
Source organism: Bombycilla garrulus (assembly GCA_013400315.1). Classification (NCBI taxonomy): domain Eukaryota; kingdom Metazoa; phylum Chordata; class Aves; order Passeriformes; family Bombycillidae; genus Bombycilla; species Bombycilla garrulus. The sequence continues at coordinate 40,849 of VXBU01009907.1, read as the reverse complement.
AACCTGCCATCAGTGGTGGGTTTGCTGAATACAGATTAGTAAGATTTGAAAAAGTGCTTTCTAAAAAGTAGAAAAATAGAACTTCACTCTCTGATAAGAAGTGATGGTTTTCTTGTAAGGCAAGTAAAACAGCTGTATTGACTGAAATGTGTGTAAAATAGTCAACGTTCAAAAATGTTTTATCACAACCTCCAATTTTGCCACTACTCTGAATTCTCAAATTGCACACTCCACCATCAGTCACTTGACAGAAGCTGCAACACTCAAATATGTATGCTCCTGTATCTCTCCTTTTCTTGACTGTGTACCCATGCATACTGTAAGAACATGAAAGATACTATTTTAAGAACATGTTTAAGAAATATTGTGCTTACCATATAAAAATTTATGCTTGTTTGAAGAAGGGTGGCATATGATCATTTTGACTAACATTTCATTGCATTCTCAGTACTTGCCTACGTCAGCCAAATTAATTAAAATGTTCCATTAAGGAATTATTAACCTACCAATCGAGAAAGGTTTCTCTGAGATGCTGTTCCTGCAAAATCTTTTTCTTTATTTGAAGCCCCCACAAGATATTCTGATTGCCTTCAACCCCAAGGAGATTAAATGACATTGTGAGCTCTTCATGTGAGGTCATTCTTCCAGTTTGGACAGAAGATGATATTTGAAGGCGTTACTTCGGACTAGGACCTTCAGATTCTAGTATGCTATAAATAACTGATGATGATGTCAGCTTGGGGGCACTTAGCAATGTGTGAGAGCATGCTGCTCCTTCAGCAATAGTCCTGTAATCTCAGCCTTTTAGCATATTACCTCTAAAAGAACATAACTTCCTCTGGAACCTTCATTTCCATTTAACGAGCCTTGTCCTTTTTTCAGATATACTCCCCTTGACATGTGTAAAGGAAATACCCCAATGAAAACTTGTTCAGAACTGTTAATTACTTTTGACCAGATTCCTTCCTCCATACCTTGGTTAATAGTGTAGACTGGAAAAAATAACAGCCAGATCTGTTATCCCGGCAATTATTGAGAAACGAAAGTGACAATTTGCTTACTTGCCTGAAAGATCAAACAGTAAAACCCTAATTTCAGTCACTTGGCATTGGATTTTATATATTGAAACTGGCAAGCACACTTTATGCAATGTCCAAGCAGAAATGACCTCAGGCTTATATGGGCTACAGCACAATGTTCTCAGAATCACTGTTCCTACTGACTGCCTGCCTTTGAGGGGAGTCCTGTATTTTTTTCTTTTTGTTTTTGGTTTTTGGGGTTTTTTTTTGGTTTTGGTTTTGGTTTGGTTTTGGTTTTGGTTTTGGTTGTGGTTGTGGTTTTGGTTTTGGTTTTGGTTGTGGTTGTGGTTTTGGTTTTGGTTTTGGTTGTGGTTGTGGTTTTGGTTTTGGTTTTGGTTGTGGTTGTGGTTTTGGTTTTGGTTTTGGTTGTGGTTGTGGTTTTGGTTTTGGTTTTGGTTGTGGTTGTGGTTTTGGTTTTGGTTTTGGTTGTGGTTGTGGTTTTGGTTTTGGTTTGGTTTTGGTTTTGGTTTTGTTTGTTTGTTGGGGTTTGGGGTTTTGGTTGGTTTTATTTTGGTTGGTTGTTTTTTTGTTTGCTAGTTTGGCGTTTTTTGTTTTGTTGTGTTTCCTGGGGGTTTTGGAGGGGTTTTGAGTGCATGTTAACCATGAATACATATAATCAGAAATAAAATTTGAAAAAAAAGAAGAAAAAGGAACTTAATGAATCATACATCATACAAATACAGTGTAGTGTGCCTTGACACTGTTTAATAACCCATCCTTAGAGACAGTGGAAAACTGCAGTAATTGAAGAAGGAAGAATATTTGACTCTTGAGTATGACTTTATGAACACTATATAGTTCATAGTACACTAAGTGCAGACCACTGGTGTACAGTAAGTTTAGCTCTTTGACAAATTATTATTTTACCACATACTCATATAGAAATCTTTTACTACTGTGGATGAATGAAGATAAGAACTTGCAGAGCATTCTCATTCCCTTTTTTTTATGTTTCTCTCCTTCCTAGATCTATTCCTGTCCTTCAGGTCAGGAAAAAAAAAGGTTTGCTAAAATCAGCATGATCAGATTTTCTTTGGTATAACAAGGTGGTTGCTTTACAGATACCTGCCTTTCCTCCACTGATCTGCACATTGAAGTGCAGACTACTCACTAGTAAATTAACTATAGAGTTCACTAGGCTTATCCTATAACTCCTGCCTATGGGAGAGGTTCTCTGTTCACTGAACCTACACAAATATTGAACAATTTTTGGCTACCAACCTCTGTGCACTACTCTATATGGCTAGCTAAATGCTAAAAATTAGAAACCTTTACCTCAGAAAGAAATGGAAATCTGAACGTGTTAGAGTTCTTCTGCAGAGAAAATGGATCAGTACCGCTTAAGCTTTGCACAATGTACTCTCTTTTGAAGCCAAGTGATTCACAAGGCTATATATACACAACTAAAAAAGCTCTCTGCAGATTTTATCATATGGAAATCATAGTACAGTCCATTAATTACCCTCTCTTATGAAAGGAAGGGTGAAATTTGTTATAGAATCAGACCACAAGATAGAAAGTCCCAGGCATCCATTATATAATTTAGTCCTGACATAGCACATTAAATTCTGAGAAAGGAAGACCATTTAACTGTAAAATCAGCAAAATGCCACCAAACTAAAACCCTGCTGCCTGCATACCACTAACCATATCTACAGTGAATAACTACTCTAATGATCACATCAGTATTAATGCTATAAGAATTTTACAGTGATCTGTGCTTTCACTTCAGCCTCGCACAGACATTTCTGTTGGTCCAGCAGACATTTTAAGCTTTGACATCTTGGTGAAATATAAAACCTTCTGTTTACACCATCATGCCTTTTCAATCTGCAGCCTGGTACACCAAAGGCACACCAGTTGAATTAACATGCCCTCCTGCTACCCCTTCCCGAACCTGTTTGCCAACCAGGACAGCAAACACAGCAGGCCAGAATTTCCAGGAGTTGGCCAGTGGTGAGGCTGTGGCTTTGGACTCAGCCCTGAGCTAACAACACTGCCTGGCCTGGGCTGTGCCACTAGCGGCCTGGGACACAGTGTGATTCACAGGTTTTAGAAGAGAGCAATTTCTAAAGCTCAGCACTGACCACATGCCTTCAGCCAGAAAACACACGGATAAAACCTAAGTCCTGTCTTTTCCTCGCCTTCAGACAGGAAAGAAAGGCGAAGCTGAGCTGTCCCTAAATGCATGGCAGAGCAACATGAAATTCCATATTTTTTTACTGATTTCAGTGAGAAACTTGATACCTTTTCGGTTATAGCACCTGGTGTCAAAGTCCTAATGCTCAAAGATGGCATCACAGGAGATGAAGATGTGCCCTGTCTCCTTTCACAGTCCAAATCAAGGTATAGCCCCGAGTCAGGAGAGGAACACTGTTTGCTTTTCTGTGTGCAATTAATTCATTTCTGCAGCGACGTCTAGTGGAATGGATTTAATGATTTTTGCCATGTTTATAAACTGCCTGAGAATGTGCTGGGTGCTTTGGTCACCCCTTGAGTTTTTGGACTCACAGCCTTTGCTATCCTAAGTCTGTATTTTCACCCTCACAGCTGGCTGCACAGTGTGGAGCAGCTCAAACAGACTGCATTCAGCTGGGTATTTACTTAATTTACTTTTTCATACAACCTCTGATTTAAGTAAAATTATGAATAAATTCAAAAGCTACCACATGGCTTTCCCACCAGGACAGCACACATTCTGCTGCTATTTCAAATGCAGGGATCTGTTTCTATGCTAAGGTTGACAGTGAGGCATTGCTATCTGACAACCAGTCAGCTCAAAGTTCAAAGATCAAAATGAGACCATGTGTGGGTCAGTTTCGAGAGCAAATGCAGTACAGTAATGGGGACAGTATATCCTAAGACAACAAAGAGAATATTTGTTTTCAGCATGCTATTTGCTGAGCAAGGTTTTATCCAAATCCATTAAAGAGCACAGATAACAGCACTGCTATGGCTATGAACACCCTTATGTGAGTCTACTTCATTATGCGTGAGCCCTAAGAGGCCTCAGTAGATTAAACAAGTACAGCTGTACTGGGGGATGAAAGGATCAGAGATCAATTTATAGGAAAAACAAACTCTCCCTGTACCTCCTCCTTCTCAGAAGCCAGTGATTAGGCGCTGTGTCAGGCACTTCAGCAGCGATGTCAGCCAACATCAGCATCCTGCTCTACACCTCCCTCAGCACATCCCATGCATCGGAATCACAGCAACAGGAATCCATCATTTCCTAGCAGCAAAGGCTCCCCTTGTTTATAACTAGTAGACTGGGGGTAAAAAGATGCTTCATAACAGTGTTATTTGTTCTGCATCACAAAAATTTGCATTATTTGCTAGAACAAAACACTCCTTAGCTCCAGCATCTACTCCAATAGCCTCTACATTATACATCTTCGTGCCATTTTAGTAGGAGGAAAAGTCCATAAGTTCGAGGTAATAGAGAAGCTGGATTTCTCAGAACAGATCTTTTTGTTCCCATACAAAAGCACACACCTTAAACCTTTGTCATGAGTTTGGAGAGATTTCTGTTTTTTAAAGTGTTCCATTTCTCAGTGTTTTTTTCCGACAGATAGTGTTTCTTTGTAGAGGTTTTCCTTGTTGTCTATCTAAAAAAGTTGATTTTTTCTGTTTCTGCTAGATAATTTTTTTGTAACTAAGCATAAACCTTGGCAAAAAAAAAGAAGAAAATAGTCAGAAAAGAGAGATGCCAAATACTAGTAAGCATCTAACTGCAGCACTCTCTGCCAGTAATAAAGGTATGCTTTACTTAAGAGTTCTAGGAAGAAGTTATTTTTGAAATATCTTTTTACATCACAACCTGCAGTGAAAGCCTTCTGAATTTATCACCCCAAAATTTTTTTTACAGACCTGTGTTTGAAATTCTTAAAAACAGCTGAATAACAAGCTATCAAGGTTGTTCATGTTAACAACATAGATAAAAATTCTTGACTGGGTACTTGCAAGGGATGCATTTGATTTGGTAGCTTATGTTCAGCTACTAAAAGGTATGGAAAAGGTAAGGTCTGTGTTATGAACCAGAGTGTTGCTTGTTCCCTCTCCCCTCATCTGCTACCTTGAGAAGAATACTCCATGAAAGTGGAAGGAGGGTACATGTTATGCTCAGAATAAATTAGTCTTTCTCTTGGTAATAATCAAGGCTGGTCAGAAGAGTATGTCCTATTGTCCTTTGATTTCTGGAATTTACACAAGAAAATAACCACATTTATTGTTTCCAAATGCATTACACAAGATTCAGGAAAGTCTTAGCAAAATCAATTGAAGATGTTATCATGAGGTTTAAAATCTTAGTGCTAGTCCTGTCCATTCAAAATCTTGTGCCAGAGTTGTCATTGCTTCGTACCGGAAATTGAAGTGAGCTTTGGGGCATCTCCCTTAGTCAGTGAATGTGAACAGATTCACAATAGCTGAAAGGCTGAAAAATCAGTGTTACTGCTGTATTCCATAAGCACCACACATAGTGGTGATTGACCTACTTCAGTGCTTCTGTGAATATGGATGAAGCATTCTCAAATCCTTAAAATGCTGCCAAACATCTGTAACAGGGAATATCCTTTTCATTCTGTTCCAGGATAGCAACCTTGATCCTCAGGACTTAGAAAATAACCTCCAAGACTTCTATATGCATCCCTATGAGTCAATTTAATCTCATCTCAATCATCATGTTTTTATCATTATTAATATGAATATTTTTATTTAAAAATATTCACATAACAGTAATTATTTAGAGACTACAAGAAATGAGGGAGTATTAGACAGTTTTTAGTGTTTACCTCTAAGTAAATATCCTGTTATAAATGTGTTAATACTCTAAGACATGGTTACTCTCAAACATGCTATAAAAACATGTAAAAATCAACAGCTCTTCTTCCACGTATATCTCAGAGTTACCCTTTGAAATCATTCCTCATGGGAAGCTATATGCTGCAGAAACCTTCCTGAAAGCTGCTCCCACACAAGAGGAAAAGCTAAATACATTGTGTAACACAAAAGTGCAATTACACAAAAAGCAAACAGAGACTCTGGCACTCACTGCATATTACAGCCCCTGTGTGCCCTGTTCTGTGACGTGGGCACCTGCTCGTTGCTGACATGTCTTGACTCCTTCCTGTTTTCAAGAGAAATACAGCTGCTGAACCAACAAACAGCCTTACATGGCACAGCCCTGAGGGCAGGGTTCACCACAGCTATAGCCAACATGTTGTTCATGTGGGTTACCCAGCCAGCAGTGTTTTGCCGCTGCCTTTCAACATCGAACTTGATCCCAGAAGCAAAGTTACCTTTATGAAGCTACCACCTTTGCCAGTTTTGTTGGAAAACCTTTGTGTGTAGCTTGTCAGCCAGTGGGAAAAACGTCTTGATGTGGGAGGGGGCATTTTTCCCATCAGAATTCCTGCATAAAATACATTAAAAGATTTTTCTAATCAATGAATTCTACCAAGATTCAGTTTGGTTTGTTGTCTGCTGAGATACAAAAAGTAGAAATATATATTTTTAGTCAAAAAAGGAACTAATTGGCTGCTTTAATGCAAAATCAAACACCTTTTATAATTGCTTTATGTACACATAAAAGTTCCCTGCTAGCTGTGCCAGTGAAGCCTGTATTTTATCTGCATCATCTGCTTCTTTTGAGATCAGAGGATTTCTGACTCAAGCCACATATCCACTTTCTCAGTATCTCTCTGTACGTATATTACTATTTTCTCTTTCATATAATCTAACAATCTTCTGAAGATGTTATAATTGTACCTTAAGCATCTACATTATCTGAGTTGAAAAACCCTGTAAAAAATAGGGGAGGGTGGAAACATTTTATTTCAAAACCATGTTCCACAAAACTCAGTTATGTCTCTGATGGTTTCTTCTTTCTCACCTTCATATATGGGCATCTTGGTCTATTTATCCCTTCTGAAATAATGAAGTGGGTTTCCATTATTGTAGCTTGTAAACACTTTAGACTCTTTGTTTATGCTTGAACACCATTAGGAGGAAAGAAAGCCTTATTCTGTTTGATGCATTACTATGACTAATATCTGGAACGTGAATACTGCATGTTTTGCCAGTCTCATTCGGTACAATCCTAGTTATAAATGTGCTAGATGTACACCTTTATATTTCCTTTCATGGAAACACCAGCTTATCCTTTTCACAACTAAAGAACAAGGCATCATTTGACCTGAACATCTGTAAAGAACTGGTCGCATAAAAGGTTCACAGCAGTCATTCAGTACAGTTGTACTATTAGTCAACTGTTTTCCAGCTAGGCATTTTCTGTTTATCATAGGGAAATTTGCTCTATCTCCCAGTTTCTAGGCTACCATATGAGTTTAAAATTGGGTGCTCTGTAGAGGCTGGTCACAGGGTGGCAGTGATCACAAGATGACAGCCATTAAACTGATATATGGAGTGGCCAGAGATGACTGGAGTTGATCCTCACAAATGGTACTAGGAGGAAAAGTGCAGTACACAGCATTAAGTTTTATTAGATTTACAAGTCCTAGGATCTATGTCACATGGAAGAAGGAGTGAGCAAGCCAGGTGGAGTATCAAGGCATTGTCCAAGCCTGCAGGGAAGCAATTAGGAAGGCTAAAGCTCAGCTGAAGCTGAAACTAGTAGGTGATCTGAAAGACAAGAAGGAAAGCTTCTACAGCACATTATCAGAAAAAGTAAAGCAAAGGAAAACGGGGGCATGCTGTAGGGCTGAGGCCCTTGTGACAGAAAAAAAAAAAAAAAAAAAAAAAAAAAAAAAAAGAGATACTCAGTGCTTTCTCTGCCTCAGCTTTTACTAATAAAATGTGCACATACACAGCTTCTTAAGCCTTGTGAAAGACCTCAGTAATGAGGCATGACATGAAATAGAGCAAGGCAGTGACCACTTTAACAAATTGGATGGGATGGGATACAGCAGGTGCCAGTGGCACCACGGGAACTGGCCAACATCATTGCAAGGTCACTCTACCATCTTCAGAAGGTTATGGCACTCAGAGGATGTTCCTGATGTCTGGAATAAGGCCAACACTGCATGTCTATTTCACAAGGGCAAGGAGGAGACTGAGGAACAAGAGAATAGTCACCCTAACCTTGGGGTTTAGGTAAGTAGGGGGAGCAAAGTCTCCTGGAAGCTATATCCAAACACACAGAGGACCACAAAGTGAGTGGGAACAGCCAGCATGGATTTACCAGGGGTGGCTCATACCTGACCAACACCAGCAGGACTAATTATCCTGTATGACATGTTGTGCAGAAGTGGTCATACTGCTGAGTACTGAGGGTTGAAGCAGTTGACACCATTTCAGGTAAATGGACAGTGCTACAGGGTACAGTGTCTATAAATAGTGAGTGTCTTAGACTTCCTTGATTCATAGTTAACTGGAACTGTGAAGGACAGTGATTCTGATCTGTGTGTATGGCTACTTGTCTGGCAAACCCTATAAAACATGGTTTAGAAAATTTTTCAAAATGGGGCTGGTATTGGTTGTGCTTAGTTTAGCTTCTTATGATTGTTTCAATAGGAGTTGTAAATCGGTTCTGCATCTTTGATAAATTTATTCCAGTTTTTTAATGTGGTATGTCCAGGGAAAACAGCAACATCTTAGTATTTCACATATCCCTCTATATTCAATATGGTTTCCAGTTACGGTCCCCATACATTTTCAAATATGTGCAATCAGGTTCGTATCTACACCTAGATCAATTGTTCTGCAATGAAGTTGAAGAGGCTAACCCCAGCCTTGCCATCTGGTGGTGGTACCCAAAAAAAGAAGAGGGAATTTTATACTTTTAAGCAAAATAAAAGAGAAAGGCTCGGCTGGCTGTTCCTTTCCCTGCAAAGACTGCCTTTGTAGGTCGTTTCAGCCTGGGTGTCTCCAGCTGATTTATACACTTTAGCAGGTACTTCCAGTTCCTCATTCACACCCTATTGCTGTACCTGTGCCCCTACAGTCCTAGTTCTTTGATTAAATGCTCTGGGAAGATGTACAGCTGGAGAGCCGCTGGAAAGCCTGGAAACACATGGCTGCTTTCGACCAGCCTTTGGAAATCTTTCCTTTCTTATGTGACAGTTAATTACTTCGTCATTTTCAGATTTTTATTCAATGTTTTGTAACTCTTCTTTTCTTATCAACAGTAACTTTTCAAATCTGTTATTACAAATTTTCAGACACTGGTTAATGCAAAATGCAGTTAGAAAAATCTTCAGACAGTTCTTAAACAATTCCCAACTTATTAAATGGATTAATTCTATTACACATTATGAAATCTAACACCTTTCTGGCTCTCCAAATGATAGAACAAGACTGTTATATTTAGTGAATTCATATGGCTGTGCCCGAAATATTTCTGTAGAAATTAGGGAACAATTTGCAATATTATCAATACTGTAAATGCAATGATACAGTAAAATCTTCCTTTTCTGCATCTTCAACCCTGCTCAGCATGCCACGACAAATTACAATCAATACAAAGCTAAACTTAGTACTGTTATGTCTGCCAAGTGATGGCCAGATGCAGGAGCAGACCTATCCAATTTAGGGACTTTCCATTCTAGAGATACAACTCTGAGTGTATTCATCCTTTGCATTCCTGCAGGAGCAGCTCAAAACAGAGCTGTCAGCTGACTCAGCCCTGCTCTTCCTTCATGCCAAGGAGAGTTTTGTCACTGATTTCAAAGGAGACATGCTTGAAGCTTAAAATATGAGTGGGGAAAAAATTCAAGGTTGAATTTTCTGAGAAACAGCAAAGAAAATTCTATTCTCAAAACACAGTCATTGAATACATAACCACAAATTCCTAAGGGGATGAAAAATAGGAGGGACTGGGCCCTCACTGAAGAAATTCCTGTACCAGAATCCAATATGACTAATTTTGCTAGCGTCAAAATCTCAGAGATGTATTTTTCAGGATGACTGAAAAAAAATGCCAGTTCATGTCCCAAATGAATAAAACCCATAGAAATTTGCTGTTTCCTGATGGCTGTGCCCTAGAGGCCTTGACTGTACACTTAACTAGTGCAAGTCAGTATAATTTTTGAAGCCAATAAAGTTTATAATGGTTTATACTAGCGAAAGATTAGAGTTACGATCAGTAGTATCCAAAAGGCATTCATTGTAAAAATGCAAAAAAAAGACAATATTTTGAGTGACTCAAGAGGTTTTACCATTCTTACGCAAGAAATTTTAGAACAGGGAGAGAGTAACTGAAACCTCCATTGCCATATCCCTTACATGAGGTTACAGCGTCTTTGTCTATTAGAGGTGTCACTGCTACTCCACTAAAGAAAAATTCAGGATTCATTCACCTTCAAAAACAAGCGTTATACAGTACACAAAATGATAGTGTCTTCTACTGATTGAGTCAATATAAAGGAGAAACAAATACAATGACTATAAAAAGGGGTCTTTGTATGCTGAGCAGAGCTAGCAAAGGTAAGAGATATGTCAACAGCACTCATAAATATCTAAAGGGACTGAAGAACTTTATCAGTGAAATCAGTTAACAAATGACATAGTACATAACTCCTGTATATATAAAGCATGCAGTTCATTCTCCAAGTCAGGCCCATAAAATGTGGAACTGCTGAGTGGTATTTCTCCACTGGTTACAGGACAATGGCATGGAGCTCTGCTATCCTTAGGAGCAAAATAAGAAGATGTTCTTGTGTAGAAAATGAACAAAGCAACTCTCCCATGTGGTGAGTCATGCCCTAAGGCTATTGACACTACCAGAGGACTACTGAGCACCTGAGCTTCTGCAGGAAGGACAGAGAGCAAAGCTCTTTTTAAAATTATTATTATTTCTGTAGGAAATAAAAAGGAGTTGGGACTTACCTTTCTCTGTCTTGACTTCACAGGTCCATTTATATCCAATGAGAGGAAAGAATGAGAACCATGTGCCTAAATTCATTTAGCAGTACTTTGAACAATTCTTTACAACTAGAAGTAATTTTACGAAGTCCTAGGCAATGGCAGCAAACCACTAGAGTAGGATCATTATTTCTTTGTTGGAAAGTGTTGGTTACCTCCCCATTTACATATTCAGCACCTTACAATGTTTGGGTCCAGTGTTAACATGAATTGTGAATGAAAATATTGACTTAGTTCCAAAATGTTTCCAGTTGCATTGGTGAAGGATGTCTTATAGCTGCCAGAAGAATTCCGGTGAGAGCCAGGAAGCAGTTTTGATAAATTAGCAAAGTCAGTTTTTAGCATTTCTGTTTTAACTTGAAAAAGGTTTGCTGCCATATGCATTTGTACTTTTGGCAATACTCTCTGACAGAACAGAGGCTGTCTTGGCATATTACTTGTCAAGCCAAAATAGATTTGGCTGTCATTTCCATAATAAGTATAATTCATATTACAATGTCTAAAAAACATATGGAAAGGGGGGGATGCCAATATGAGAAGAATTTGACTTAAAAGAGCTTTTAGGGGACTTAAACAGTTAGAAGGCCAGATGAAGTTATAGTATTAAAAATCTCCTCCCATCATATGTATATTTCTTTTGTGTTCAGTTAATGAATGGGTTAACTAAGAATGCTACTTCAAATATGTAGGGCCCAGTTTACCCATTTTTGCGAAGCTCATACCCATGTAATGCAATTAACCTAAGCAATTCATATCAAACATTGAGCTATAAAAAATGAATAGCAGAGGCTTCTGTGCAGATATGACATTTATTTATTCCTAGTGTATGCATGCAGTATTTTGTCAGTGATTTCAGCCAGTCTGTCCAGTAGCTATTGTTAGGAAAATACCAAAGCGAACTTTATAGAACCTGCTTCTGACTAGAGTTGGGAAGCTGATTCTTCATACTATGCAACTCAAGTTTGTTCTGCTTCCACATAAAATCAAGGAAGAATAAAGTGAACAATATATGAAAGAATTCTTACCTGCCTACAAAGTACCATGTAGACAAACTTCTGATATAAGAATATAAGTATATGATCCATTTGTATGTTTTATAGGGGCTTACAGATCTGAATCTCTTTTATATTTGTGTCAACAACTGGTGTTAATTGTTATACTGATACAAATAATTGCACTGATACAAAGTGCCTAAAATATAATCCCACAGCTGGCAGCAGCATGGAGCCAGGCTCATGCAAGTTTTCAGTGATGCAGAACTTACTGCAAAATGCTCTTGCATAAAGTTGAGAGCATGTTTTTCTGCCACTGTAAACAAAACAGGGTAACAATGAGAATCAGGCCCATACATATAGATACAAATCTACAATTTCTTCATTGTCTATTACTGCTTCTGCTCTTTAATCTAACTGGTTTTGCAATGTACAAGGATTTATAGTACAAAGAAGTGGGGACAGATAACATTCCATAGCACTGATGTCTGGCATACTAAGATTATGTATTTCAATATAACAGAATATCTGGTTTTCAAAAGGCACAGGTAGATAAACAAATGTGATCCTTATATCCCAACCTCCAAACATTAGACATGTTACTCAGCTTTTACACACAGGCTAGAAATCAAACAAATTGGATTTGTGCTATAACTGTGCTATAAATTCTTTCATTTTTAAGTTTATACATAGACCATGGAAGTACAAGGAGCAGTTGAAGGAAAGAAATTAAATCACATTTCAAAAATGTGTGAATTAGAAAACATGGGTCCACCTTCAGAAGTGAATGAATCTCTTGAACACACATCACCTACCTGCTGTGCAAGCTAATTATATCCTTAAGGGTCTCCATAATAGTATTTCCATTGCTAAAGATACAGAGGAACACTTGGAAAAAATTTTTAATGCCTTGGTATGAAAGCCCCTTAACATTGACAACATCTAAATCCCTCTAAAGACCTGCTTCATGCTGCCCAATGCTACTACCTGAGAAGGTGCAACAAACACCCAAATTATGTAGAGCTTTTTCTATAACAGGTTTCATAACCTTTAGATGTCAGCTTTTACTTCTAAGTTCCCTGTAAAACATAAAGGAATAAATGTTTCACCAGCCTGTTCAGTTCCATCAAGCTGTCCAAGCCATAGTTTATGTCCAGGAAAAAGTAAAAGTTAATGTTTAGCTGCCTGAGTACTTTGGTGTATGATTCTAGCACGATTCTGGGAGTTCATGATCTGCACTTCAGTCCTCAGATATAGGATCTTTCTTTGGATTAGATATCTAATTCCTCTTTGCACACTCAGAGCAACTATTTCACAATTCCACTACTAGTTGCACAGAGGCAACCTCACTGTATCCGCACTTTCTCAATTAGCACACTGCAGCTGAATGAAGGAACAATTAGGACAGTTACAAACAGAAATGAAGAATGTCAATATAGTCTAAAAAGGTAGAGATGAATAACATGAAAAGTTTTTCAAGAGAGCATCATATTAGAAAAAAGCAATTTTGTGAAACTCAAAATTTCTTCCTAAAATGGAAAATAAATACTGTTGATTATGTTTCTATGTTTCTATGCAGCAGAAATTGTAAGTTTTGATCAGGCTATTAAGACCTTATTTTTAAGATCTGTCCTCTAAAAGAACCCTTATATTTTACAAAAGCATCATGTAGAAAGTGAATAAGAACCACCTATTGATTAAAAAAAGCCACATTCATCCTGCAACACTTTAATAGTGTTTGAAGGCTTCCATGTGAGCTCTGAAAGTCTAATTCTCATTAATATGTAAAAACTTTTCTTCACAGAGATATATTATTTTGGGCCAGAAAAAAAATTCTACCAAATAAGAAAAGCAGGTGTCTAAAAATAGGAATCTAAAAAAACCTGAAATCTGAAACCTTTATTAAAAACAGAAGAACTAGAGAACTGAAAGTACTGAGGATAATGCTTTGCAGTGTGTGAGAGCAAATTAGCTTCCACTTTGCATAAATATACAATGCATAAGTTATATACTTGATTTTACAACATTCAGCAAAGGGATTACTTATCATAATTTTGACATTCTAGAGAATAACAGTGGCAAGAAGAAATAATAAAAACTATCCAAAGGTTGCTGCGAGTGAATATTCACTTCATAAATGCCACAAATATTAAAAACAGAGGTGCTTGTAGAACTTTCACACAGCCCTGAATCAAAAGCCACTGCGATGAAAATTGATGCTCTGCTAGCTCTTCTTTTTTTGTTTTTGTAAAGCAATGTTAACCACCATCCTGGGTGTACAAACTCCTTACTGAGTAGAAAAGAAATATTAATTTGAGCTAGTGATACTATCAGCAAGAATCTTGAATTTCACTGCTATCAAAATTTCAGCTTCACAAAAATTTAACTCTTGTGCCTGTGTGTGAAATTAGCATATATATCCAATTTTAGTAATTAAAAAAACTTAATCTCCTTTGATGAATGCAAAATAAATCAATATGATTATCACAATGATGGGTGCAAGAAAAAGCAGTCTACATAGTCAACATATCTGACAAAACATGATTTCTTCTACAAGAAATCATTATTCTATGTCTAATAACTCTCAGTCTTATGACTTGTTGTAGATAACTGGCTTTTGCAGATTTTGAGCAGCTTCTTGAGTTCCCAGTGACCAGCAAAGGACTCAGATGCAAAGTCAGCTCTTTGTCAACTTGCTCAAATACTTTAATGTTTGGGAGATATCTGCCAACTCCTGTGCCAAAATTCCCTGCTTCCAACACTAGGACATTTTGCTCTTTTCCTCCCCTCCTTTTTAGTGCAAGAAGCAGGAATAAACACAGAAGAGATGAGTTATCTGCAGACCAGTTCTTGTTAGACCTCTCCATTGCAAATTAATTGTTTTGGTGCAGCCATGCACCGTTAAATAGAACAGGACAGCAGCCTGAGGTCAATCTTCAAATTGAGGTCAATTGCACTCCTGTGGGGCAATCTTAGGTCAGTCTCAAAAATTACTTTAAAATATCCATACCGGCTTACTCATGGTACAAGAAAAATTCTTTTTTTGCCTTCCAGCCATCTAGTTTATTTTACTTTTTAAAAAATAAGATCTTTGATATTTCTCGGAATCACTAATATTGTTTCACTGTCATGACCAACATTAATGCTGAGAAAATAACTTAGATTAGACACAAGTCAATTACGGAAGAGTAAGTTTTAATATTGTCAGTCACAGCAGCCTTCTGGGGTTTTTCCTTAGTGAATTAAAAGGCTTTTCTTTTCCTCTAGAACCATTTTATCACTCATTTCACTATCAGAAAAGCACTCTGAAGATAATAGTGAGAGATTCTTTTAAAGGAAAACATACCTAGTTTAATTTCAACTCCATTTTAAGAGGGAGGATTGTTCTGTATTATTAGTTATTTGAGTTCATGTTTTTCCATGCATACACAAGTGGTAACAGCAACATTTATATAAGATGAATTGCCTGAGAACTGTGATTTCACTTACTATCCTCAACTAAGACTGTCCCAAAATAAGGCCTGTTCTTCATAGCTGTGCATCTTACATTGTTTGTTTTGTATGATGTTTGCTCGTAAACTGGCAATTCACTCCTGCCGTGTCTCGTAACTCCTTATTACCAGGCTCTACACTTTCTTCAGGATTTGGAAATGTTCATCATTTTGATTATGTCACCCATTTGCTCACCAAGTAATTTACTATCTTCCCTTAAGAATCAAGATACTATTTCAGGGGTAACTTCTAACCTTTAAGGCACTTAAGGTGCCAGGTCCAATTTACTTACTGCTAATGATTGATGTTTACTTTCTCTCTTGACTTAAAACTCAAGTCTGGATTCCTCTGTGTCTGTTCCCACTGTGCCTTGTGTGCAGTGTGGATGTGAGAATTTCTCAAATGCAGTAGTACCCCTAAGCCAATCCCCAGTTTTCATTGTATTTCATTCAAATGGAGAAATTCAAAATGATCAGCCCCATCTTCTTTGAATGTGTGGGTTTCATTTCTCAGCTTCAGTTCATTTTGAAAACATAACGAGGCATTGATTTTGCAAGACTGTTTTGTAACAGTCCCAAGATGCTCTAATCAGACATTTTTCTATCCTATAATCAGAAGAGAGGATATGACCTAATTCAGCTTCTTTGCATTATGCATTATAATACCTGACCACATACCTGCTGCCTTCTTTGCAGCAAGATAAGGCACCAGAGCAGTGGTGCAGCTGTGGAGCAGGGTCCTGCCAGCCTGGTTCCCTGCTTCCAGCCGGGGGTGCTGAGGTTGGAGGAGCCTCAGGCAGGGTGCCATGCAGGGTGAGCAGAGCCAGCCTGTCCCACAGCACTCACTCACCTCTGGAATCCTCAGCAAAGGTCAATCCTACACCCGATGCAGCTTTTCTCTCACCCAGGCACAAATCTCTTCCAGGTGCTTCCCCAGTCTTCTCTTGAGGCTTCTGAAGCACACAGCATTGCTCAGTGAGAAGATTTGCAGGTCTGTTACCTACAAGTGAAAACATGTCGTGACCCCTTGATTCCTGTATAGGAATCTCTTCTTGTGAGAGAAGAGACTCTAGCTGATTGAGCACTCAATTCCCAGTTGTACCTTTCCTGCAGCATTCATGAACTTCAAAGATGACTCTTCCCCTACATGTAGGTCCTCTCTTTTCTAGTAAGATCACTCTGTTTCACCTGTCCTGGTACAGACTGCCACAGAATACTTGTCACTCATAATTCCCTTCTTCAGATTTTTCTCTGGCTTACCATAAACATCTGGAACAAGAGGGCAAGAATGGTACAGAGTACTCAGGATGCAGTTGGACCATAGCTATAGAACTGTAGTGGTGTTTTCCTGTTTGTTTTCCATTCCTTTTATAATTTCACTTTAAAGTCCAATTTTTTTTCTGTGACAGTTGCTGAGCAGTGAGCTAACATTTTTCTGGAGTTCTCTGTGACAAGACCCAAGGTCTCATTCTTTAGTAGCAATAGGCATGTCAGAGGACATTATTTAGTAAACAAATTTAGGATTATTATTTCCCATCTGCACCACTTCATCTATATAGAATTTTTGCTTCCATCTTGCTTTCTAGTCTCATAAAGCCACTCTGCAACTCTTTATAGTCAGCCTGGAGGCTGACTCCCCCAGCTCAGCTATTTTTGTCACCTCACTGTTTGCTGTGCTTTCCAGTTCACTTACAGACATGTTGTATAGCACAGTTCTTAGAAGAGCTGCTGTTGGAACCTTTTCATTCTTTTCATTCTTTCATTCTAAAAGAGATTTAGTCCTGCCTTCTGTTTATGTTTCTGTGATTAGTATCCACCCAAGATAGAACCTTGCCTTTTATGCCATGGCAATTTCATTCTTTAAAATCCTGTGGTGAGGGACTTAGTCAAAAATCTCCTGAAAATTCCAGGTCATCCTTAATGATTTGCTCATTGTCCTCTCAAGACTGTTGCATTGTGTTTAAAGGCCAAGACTAGCCTTTATAGAAACAATGTTTTGTCTTTCCAGTAACTCACATTTATCCTGATTTCCACTAATTCCATCTTTTAACGTGTCTTCTGTTAATTTACCAAGCTCAGGCATCAGGCTCACAGGGTTGGAGATTTTCCCTAGAAACCTCTTTAAAATTCTGTGCCACATTTACCACTCTCCCCTTTTTAAAAATGAGTGAAACCTTAAGGTAAAGTTTACACACCACCATCAATAATTCAACTATTTCATCCTTTAATTCTCTTAAGACTCTTGGCTGAATATCATACAGCCTCAGTGATTTCTTAGTGTTTATTCTACCTCTTTATTCAATTATTTCTTCCACAGTTTCTTCTGTTTCAGGCAATCTTTTGCTGAGTCCTGTCAAAGGGTTTGGGGTTCCCTTCAGTCTTCCTACAGTGAGCATCAGAGCAAAACACTTACTTACCATCTTTGTCACAGCCTTGTTGTTGCTGAGCTCTCCTCAAATAACCCCATCACCAGCTGACCTGCAGTGTTTCCTTCTGCTCTGCTGGGAGAAGAATTTAGACCTGCCTTGATGTAGAGTGAAGCATATTTGCTATAAAAAGTGGTAACTTGGGCAAGGAAGAGAAAGGTGGTCTCAAGTTAAGACAATGTAACAATAGTCTGGAAAGCTGAATTTATATCACTGTCATATAAACTGGGCAAGTAATTTATTTAAGTCTCCTGTTTGTGTTATTTGTGCACTCCTGATTTCTCGAGTGACTGATTTGATAACACTCCTATACAAGCAGTGCACTGCAATTTAGAGTGCATGAAGTAGCACACCAAAAATTCAGAACTCATAACCTCAAATCTTAGAGGACTGGAGGGATTATTTTCAACTCTCTCTGTCTCAGTTCAGCATTTGCAAAACGGAATAATGCTACTCCTCACCTCAGAGGGGTTTTGTGCATATAAATTCATTAAAGTTTATAAAATGTTCAGGTACTATAGCAACAGGCAACATAGAAAAAAAGGGACATAGTAATAATCTTCATAGCAAGGTTTGGATACTGTGCAGTAAATAAGACATGGGAGACATATTGAGCAATAGGAAGAGAACTGAAATTGAATATTTGCCTTTCAGTTAAGCTCCTTCTGTCCTATGCACAGACTGAAGAACAAATAGTTTAGAACAAAATTCAAATGTGACTGTGTAATTAGACAATGTCATAATGCTTACACCCACTGGGGCTCATTTGGGGCCATACAAGGCAATTCTTAGGGTTTGGCAAAGACACTGGCCATTAAAAATAGGGTTTTACATTAGACAAAAGGTCAGGAAACTGTAATGAAAGGCAGTTCAATTCCCTTCTGCTACTCCACTGAATTGCAATTTGGAGGGGTAATAAATATTGCATACGATTTTCAAAAGTACTTTAGAGATCTGAGAGCCTAAACTATATGAGTGTCATCATAAACCTAAGCTGCTATTACTCCAGCTAGAGGAAACTCTGCTTGCTCCAGAAATGGATGAATTAGGATGATATGTCAGAACAGCACTCCATGCAGAGAGAAACACCATAAGAGGAAGCACATAATAAATTGTCCTTAGCCAACATGTTTGGGCTAGTAGCCTTGCATACTGAGCAACTCAATGTGGACAAGTAAGGTACTGACACAAATTTGATTAATATGGTTGAGTTTGACAGAATTTGGTGCCGACTTACAGCAAACTTTTGCTAATTTTACTCAAACTGATTCTCAGACTGCTCCAACAACTTTCCTGCTGAAATTGATGGGGTTGCTAATAGTGAATAACATCCAGTGTAAGAGATTCTGTACATTACAGAGAGAGAGGAATAGAGAGGAGTGAGCATACAGAGGAATTACAAGGAATTACATTATTTAATTGTGTTATTTAACTAAACTGAGAAAATTCTTTCTCAAAAACTGAGAAACTGTTAGAACATTAAATTGCCTACAGAAAATTAACATTATTTTAAAGTCTTATATGAAACGTCTATTTATATGTATGATGCTGTGGTTGACAGCAAAGTCTCCCTTGATTACCACAAGGCTTAACTTGCACCTATAAGCAACTTAATCCACCTTGAAATTATGAACTCAGATGACCCTGCCAAAATCTCATTATGGAGTCCAAGGACGGCAGGTATTTTGAGAATGTTGGAGGCACCAACTTTTGGTAGTAATCTGAGCAGCAGACACAAATAGTATTTTTAAGAATATTTGCTATAAATAATAGTTATTTATTTGTCAGGATTATCCTTATGATTTATTTTTGTTATTTTTTTTAATTATTTAATGTTTAAGATTTTAAAAACATACAGCAAGTAGAAAATAACTGATCATCATACTAAACATAATTAGAGGCCAGAAATTCACTTTTTTTTTTCTATAGTACTGCATTCGTTCTACTAGCATGCACATATAGTTGATTTCTATGGCAGAATCTGATTTGGGCATTCATTAATGACACACACACAATCGTTTTAAGTGCAGTTAAAAACACCATCTGCCTTTTCTTTCTGCCTATGTCTGTGTAGCCATTCACAGTGATCTGCTATTCCAGGAGTGGCTGGTGCCTGTTATAGCTGCACCAGTTGCACTACAATCAGCTGAGTAGGCATTTCCCTTATGAACCCTGATTTTCAATGTTTAACAACTAATTTGAAATTGCATAAAGCTCAAACATGGCATGCACATTTGCAAACCAGATGTATTTCTGTTTATTCTTTTACTTTTAACTGCCAAAAATGGTAGGGTTTAAAGAGTCCATCCAAATGTTTTACATTTACAATCAGCAAAGCATATCTGTTCTCAGATTGGAGACATGGTTGAAAGATGTTTGCAAGTGGGTCTTACTCTTACTTAGCCTTTTGGTCATTATTTGTATCTCTCTTCCCTTAGCTAACTGCTACCAGTACACAGCATAAACTGCAAGCCACATTTAATGAAGGGGCTTGAGCACATCTGTGACAAACCACTGGCATTTGGCATAGAGGGAAATTGTTCTGATTTACCCAGCAGCTAGTCAGACTGGATTCTATTAATCCCAGGGCAGAAGTTAAAACAGTCTTTATGTTTCTCCCTGAATCTGAAAAACCTAAGGAGAGAGATAAAGAAGTCCTCCAGAGACAAATTCTGTGAAAGTGTTCAAATTCATATGAAGATGTAAAAAGGAAAGGAGAAGAGGAGGGAATGAATTTAAAAAAAAAAATGTTTAAACACAGTTTGCCTGTTTTTTCTGACCATCTGAGCTTTATGTTGGGAAGATGCACTGCAGCAACATATCTAAATTAGGGGCTCTAAACCTACCCAAGGTCTACTGAAGAATTATCAGTCATATCCTGACTTCATCTGCAAGTTCCCAAGACATTTATTTTCCCAGGTACTCTTCTAAGTGCTTATCCTGGGGCAACGAATGCTTATCTCCTATTAAATACTCTACTGCAATCCAAGGCACCAGCTACACCCCACCTCTCCTTAGGAAGTCCTATTTGCAAACCAGTCCACTGGTTAAAGCGTACTCAGCCAGGATTCTGTGCACAGCACCTGCAGGAAGTGAAGCCCACGCCACTTTGGTAAGTGTGATACAGAGTTTTCAGCCAAACCCTGAACTTCTAAAAGAATTTCAAGAGGCTTCTTTGCACATTTCCCACTACTTAGAGAGATGTGTGTTTCATTTCATGCTGAGGGAGGTATTGAGCCTGGGTGTCTTGCTTCCTCAGAGAGTGCTCTGGTCTCTAACAGGAATTGAGGAAACCACCTCTCCCTGCCTGAACATTAAAAGGAAGAGAGAGCTGGGTCAATTCTTTGAAGAAATAGTTACAGAAGACTGCTGTCAGGAGAGAATTCTAGATTTATGATCCCCAGTGCAAGAAGGCACTTGCCCATTCCTTGGAGTGAAGCAGTGGGTGCCAGAGGAGGGAAGGGGTCACACTCCCAGATGTCACCTCCTACCTGATTCTGCTTGACGTGGTCAAGAACAACAAGAAATTTAGATCAATATGAGGGGCGTTTAGGTTCTAATCAGAAGTCAGGCATTATCATCTATAGATAGTTTTATTACTGAAAACAGTCAGTTTTTCAGTTTTGTGCTATTTTCCCCTTCACCCTCTGTTATTCCCTAGCCCCAATGTGATACTGCTGCAACTTCAGTCAAGGGCTGCAGATCCAACTGTTGGCCTGGTTCCCACAAAGACAGGTCCAATGCTGGGTGATTTGTTGTGTGATTTGTGGGTCACCAGTGTTTACACTGGTAAGCAATATTATAGGTCTCACATCTGAGGCAGTACCTTAATGTAAGGTGAAAAGTGTTCTAAGAACATTTTTCCTGAAAACGTATCTTCAGCAGAGGAGAATAGAAGTATGTGATTAATCTTAAACACATTAGTAGTTCTAATGAAGTCAGTAGGGCTACTCATTGACATTAAATTAATACATAGTCTTCATAGGATGAGAGTATATACATGAAGAAAATTGCTTTCTCATATAATTTCACAGGCATCCAGGACCAGTTCTTGCTCTTGTGATGGCTTCTTCTCACATCAGCTGGTCAGCCAACCTCTTACTTTCAAGCTGGTCTGTTTAGACCCTTCTATAATCTCCTGGGCTCTCCCTCCCCACTTGCCCAAGGTGCCAAAAGGGTCCTTTTTAATTCCTACATTGGTCACATATCTCTTCTAAAAGACATGTTCAAAGAGATTGTTAATAATTCTTGTCATTGACATAAAAACATATGAAGAAAAAGCAGCAACCTACTTAATTCATGTTAACTGAGGTCAGGAGTGGGCCACACTCTAGCCTCTCTGCTTTATGAGTCTGGATTCTTTTGATTTTATTAATGGAATAATCTTTATCAATATAATCAGTATTGGCTCCTCAAGGACATAGCCGTTACTCACATGAGAGTTAACTATTATTTCATACAGTGTGGGGTGCTTAGGGGAAGAGTGGGAGATGTACAGGAATGTCTCCTAATTGTATTCCTCATCACTGAGTATATAAAGCAGAGGCTTAAGGAAAGCAAAGAATCTGGAAATCAGGAGAAATGGAGAAAGTGAGAGCAAACAAAAGCAGCCGAGATGCAGAAAATCTGAAAAAGAAAAATTGATGGAAAAATGACTTAATATTGTTGCCTGCCTTAAATCTTCCACCACCATGATTGCTATAAATCCCATTCTTGGAGCCTAACTGCATTGTTTAGTCTATAAGGAACATTGATGCCTATTACCACAAATTCTGCTTCTTCAGGCTGCAATTCTGGCTGTTGCACAACTAAGCCTTGTACTTTGACAAGTAGTCAGAGACTCTCCTATTACAGAGAAAAAAACTGTGCTACAAATGACACAGGTATTGGAAAATTTTCAGCATTGTTAGAAATGTTAGGACACTTCCTGCAATAAAAAATAAAATCTATATCCCAATCATATAAGTAAGCAGTTTCTGCCATTTTTGACTGATTTTGCAGAGAGAATTTAATTATGAGATATACAGATATATATATATAAATATTTTCATTGGCAAATTAATAAATTTTGAATTTGTGACATAGTCTGCTTAGAAAAAATTTAAAATAAATATTTTGGAAAAGCAGTGTGAAAATTTAACAGTAGTGTGAAAACTATGTCTGGAAAAGTTACATGTAGGCTTCTAGTCCAAATCTAGTAAGCAAGTCAAGATATGATTTCAATTCCTTCCCCAGCTGTCAACTGTTCCTTAGCTAATTTTCAAAAGCCTTTGCAATACACAAAATTGTGTGTTGAAAGTTCACATTTCTGGGCTGCAGCCACATCTCTCCTTCAAAATTGTATTACTTATTCATGTCTATCTTTTCACAATAAAGAAGAAAAAAAGTAGATGGCCATAAAAATAAAATTTAAAGAGAGGAATTATTTGTTCCTGTTTTCTGTTGTTATGTTCCTGTTTTCTTTTTGAATTGGTTTGAGTGAAAGGCACCAACAAGACTACTTAGCATAGTAAAAAGTCACCCACCTCTGTTTATTTTCTTTTCAAAACCATTTATTTTTCAATTCTATGAACAGTTTAAAGCTATGTTAGACACATAAGTTAACAATATTGGTAAATAAAATATCATTATGATGTACTTACCTACAAATCTCTTTATCAGTTTCTTTAATGCCTCACATTCCAACCATTTCTTTGTAGGGTTAGACTTTGAAATGGATATCATTCAAATATGTGAAGAGCATAAATGTTCTCAAGGAAAATACAGTTCTTGCTGTGGCAAAGACTGCAATGTTTATATACTTCTTACATTAACGTGAATCATTTGGGCCCATTAAGTTGTACCTTTACTTCACAATTGGTGGAACAATACAAAAAAATAGAACAAAAGAGGACTCAAACTGATAACGAAAAAAAACCCAGAACCTTTGGAGAGGTAGCAAATAGAGCCTAATGTGCTGTTAGTGTTCCATATATTCCATGGGCAACGTTTCCTAAGACATTGTCCACATTGAAGAATGATAGCAATTGCTGAAGCTCATTGTATCACTGTCTCCAGATTTCAGTACTGTTCTCCTGGAAAGGTTATTAGGTCTGAAAGTGCATAAGTGAACTAAAAAAAAGGAATTTGGTGTTTTTAAAAATAAATAGGAAAGCTTTATCATTATGGTGTGCAATAAATAAATAAGAGAAAGATCCGGTCGTCACAGGTTCTACACCTGTATATAACAAGACTCCAGACTTTATCTACCTGAAGTTGAAACTCGTATCTAATTCTCCACAAGAAAAAGGTTGTGTTTACCATTTTCAACCAGGTGTTTCAACCAGTTTCAACCAGGTGAGAGTGCATGCATTTTCTATGAACATCAACTTGGATTCCACCATGTTGGTTTCACACATGTGCACAGGTTTTCAGCTGAGCTCACATGGACACAGGAGCAGATAAACTTAGCCCCGAGATCAATGAGACAAAATTAATCTTGACTATTACTGGATAGCCAAAGGAAGCAGCTCTCAGATTTGTTAATATAACACTATGTATCAGAAATAGGATTCAAATGGTGCTGTGTGTCCAGTCACTTCAGAAGCAGAACAGAATACTCTGCTCTTTGCACTCAATTAGAAAAATCTCATTTGTCAAAAGAATTGCTTTTCCACAGTATACTTGAGGACTGAGACAGAGGCAATGAAATATTCACAGAAATGCAGACAGCTTGTGAAAATCTTTTTCTTTAGGATCCTGCAGTCCATTTTAAAAAGGAGCAAGAAATGTAAACCATGTTATTGTGTGGTTCCTGTGTAAATTAGCTCTATGGATATCCAAAATAGAGCAGATTTATGCTAACAACAGGCTGAGGGAGATTACTTGCAAACAACAAAGGCAGCCTGGCCAGCAGTTTAGGCCTTCTCTTGTTAAGAAAATTTTCCCATCTGTAGCTAAATCAATTAGTTATACCATTGCAAACCCCTGACAGAGACATGCTGCACCAGCATGAATTGGGGCTTAAAGCCATTTAGGTTAATTCAATAAATCCTTGTCAGCATTGCTTTGAAGCAAAGGATACCATAGAAGCAAAAGTTTATTTGGGGTAAAGAGACTGACTGACATGTAGGTAGGTACCAAGATGTCATTCTTCTGGCTACAAGCACGTGCAGCTGAGTGAATATATGTGGCAGGTTGGATTTGGATCTCGTCTCAAGCCTATGTAATGAAGAATGACACTTTTTCCCTTGCAGCCTTTTTCTATTCAGTAACTGATCTTTAACAAATGGTCAGATGCCGTAATCACGAGATGCAACAAGACAATTACACATGCTGACCCTCAGCACCCCCCTCCTGAAATAACACCAGACCGTCATCTTCCTCTCCAGCTCTCTCCCCCCTTTCCATGTGCCATGGTGGCCAAGTCTACCACTTTCTTTCTCATCTGCAGGAGCACAGCATCTGAGGAAATTGTCTGGGACTGCAGTCCCCAGAAACGCTATGTGAGCTAATAGCTTGCATATTCAGAGGTGCACTCTGAGGAGGTCATCACTACTGCCACAAGAAGAAAGAGTAGCTACAAGGCATGCTGCTGTCTCCCCCTCATTAGTGCTGACACTGGTCACTGGCTGGGGCTGGGAGACAAGGCAGCAGGGTATCAGAATCAGATCAAGACATTGCCTCCAAGATCTACCGTTCTTCTTCCCAGCTGTAGAAGAGAGTTTGTTTAAATTGACTGCTTGTCCAGATTTCCTAATCACCTGATGTTCTAGGGAAAAGAATAATTTAGAAGTTAACGGATTATAGAAAATTATTGCATCAATATTTACCTGTGTCACCTATAAACCATATATTAAACATTTCATCCGGTTCTCACAAAGTCAGTTCTTGTTCCCTTGACTTCATAAAACAATGTCTGCAGAAAAAAAATATATGTATTTGAAAGTAAAAAACTGTTCTAAATTTTTAAAGCACAAATGCTCTTGTTAGGTACTTGTTACAGGTCAGTCCTCTGCATGTTGCCTACATCAGATACTTGCTAATGCCCAGGAACATAGGATTGAAAGCATCCTAAGACACAGTTCATGTCCCTGCTATTACAGGCTTCACATCAAGGAATTTTTCATAGCAAATCAATCTCCAGTCTGACAATAACAGATTTTTTTCCCCATCAGACAGACAGTTCTGAAATAGAGCTCCCCCACTTACTGACCTGGCACCTCTTCCACTTTGCATTAATCTTTCTCGAGCATGTTTTACCAGGGCTGTGCACACCACCCCCCATGACATGGCCTCCATATATGCACTGACATTTTGCTATTACTTCACCTCAAACCTCTTTTCCTCACGTACTTTACAGAGTGTTTCTGTTGAGTTATCCTGCTGCATCACTAGCAGAGAGAAGGTAGTAATCTGTGATGTGGACACAGATGTGTGCCATGTGAGACATGGGAAAAGAAGGACAGAAAGAGGAATTTCTGGCAAACAAAATATAGAAGGAATTTAATTTTCCTACTCACCTATAGCCAGAAAGTAGCCCCAAGTCTTTCCCTTCATTTCAGTTGTTTCCAAAATATAGGCTGACAGTCCTTGGCAGAAGTTCTTGTTGGGCTGTTGCTGCATGACCTTGAACTTTGTGCTATTAAATTTCATGTATTTCTTTTTACTTCAATCCTTAGTTATCCATCTCATTCACATGATATTTTGATCCTCCTCTACAGTGGCAATGTGATCCAGCATTGTGTCATCAGCATAATTTTTAGTTCACTGCCACTTTTGATCCTCAGTTTAGAAGTAAAATACTAAACAAATACAGAGCCTTGTTGGTTTTTTTTAGCCACATAACCTTCCAGAAGTAACCTCACTCCTGCCTGCCACCACCTCTTCAACACTCAGCAGGGACATGTTCACTTCAGTCAATTTTTACCTCGTGAGTAAACTCGGCTCTTTCCCCTAGTTTAACTAGTCAGTGAGAATACAGAAAAAAATTAGTTGGATTAATTAGCTACTAGCTGTTAGATTGGACTTCATAATATATAGTTTTTTAACACCTTTAAAGTAAAAATAATTAAAGGTGAGGAAATAAACATATTTATAAAGAGATTAAATGCAGCTTCAGCCAAAGGTGAATGTTCCAAATTTATTTGACACTACTCTTCAGTGGAAATTTTTTCTTCCAGGAAAAGAACCCCAAACAATCAATGTCATTGGCCTGGGCTTCGGTAAAAGGACAGCTAGTGAAGACTACTTAGCCTGTGGAGTTTAGGCAGGGAAAGGGCAGAGAGAATTAGCATAACTTCATACCAGTTAAAAATAACTGTTGGGACTGAGAGAGACTGCTTGATCGAGCAATGCCATTTACCACAGCTTTAAATTACTGTGGAATTGTTTAGGCATTAATTAACTGTCTGCCATGAATCTCATGATGAATCTCTTACGTCAGGGTTAAGGAATGGTTTACTATAGCCTGGTTAATGGTTACACAAGCTGTTCTTCATGTCTGATTAGTTTTTATCTTTCCATTGTAATCATCTCATAATTAACTTAATTATTCACTTCCTTTTAATTTTTTTAAAATGTATGTGTTTTGTGATTTTTGGACTGTCAGGTTTTTCCTGGGAAAAACTCTTCTATTACAGAGTATTCCACCATGTCAATCAATTGGTTGCTTCTGTAGAGCTTATATTCTCGATTTTTCAATTATTTCAAAAATAATCTATACTTAAACTTTTCCACTGGAATATAATACAATGACAGAATAGAGACAGTGCTTGATTGACTGGATTTACCAAGCAGCAATAAACAGTTAAAACAATATACCACTGAATGTTAACTTAAAAGAGAGCACCATAACTCCTTGCAAGATAATCATATTTACTGAGACACTAAGCATTAAAGAAGATTGTATAAGACAACTAGAAATACTGATAAACACAAGGTAAAGAACTGCATCAGTGTAAAAGGTAAGGTGTTAAAGATACTACGGATGCTGTTTGGTATTTTGGTAATGTTTTGTCAAGCCCGTAAGGAAACACCAGGACCTTCCGTCATGCTGATGTACTGCATTCTGCACTTTTAATCACTTCCTTAGGAAGGGGCAGAACATGACACCCCCACTGAGAAATATGAGCACAGACATCACAGACCAAAAATCACAAACAGAAAAATGACAAACTACTGCAGATCTGTGCTTTATGGCATGAACCCATGCACAAACTCCAAGCTTGTTGCTTGGGAAAAGAAGGAACAAAACATGGAAAAAAAGATTGTGTCCATGCTGTTGAATATATATCTTTGTGAACTGAGATGTATTTCAGAACTGATGCATAAGAATTAGTTCCTCTGACATAAAAAACAACATAAAGTCAGAAATAGGAAGGTTTTCATGGTTTAAATTTGTTTCATTATTTTATGCAAACTCTAATTCTGGGAAATTGTCATCCAGAAAGTGAGGTACATTTCAAGACATCCATGGCCAAGAAAAAAAGGTCATACAGTAAAAGGTGCAGAAAAGGGTCATTGACATCATCAGGGGATGGGATAAGGAGACTGGGGTGATTCATTTTCATCAGTGTACCAAAATGAGGGCACTGCTTATTTATTTGTGGTAAAGCAAGTACAATACAGTAAAAAAATCACATAGCATTATGAATTAAAAATGTAAATTAAACTTCCACCATATGTATATACAAATGGCTGCTCCAACCCATCAACAAAGAAGTTAAAAGATTTTAAGCCATCTCTTATTCCATGAAAAGCAGTTTCATCTTCTGTTAGTAGGTGTCAGATTTACTATCACAGGAAAGCAGAAAGAGGAAGTCTGTGAACAGGAGTGGATAGTCTTATTCATCTGGGGATTTTTAGTTCAAAATTCAGATTAAAAAATATGAATAAATACAAATTTCACCTGGTATTCACTTATACAGAGGTAAAATTTCATGGATAAGCCCCTTCCTCTTCTGCCCACTGAAAAAAGTTCCAGCAGTGAATCTTTAGTCTGGCAGGTCTAATGTGCTCCTTCAGCTCAAGGATTTGAGCAGCCACTTGAGTGTTTTATAACAAGCTGCCTATAAGTGTTCCTAGCAGGTGATGATAAGCTATGTGGGTCCAGGAGCAGCACCAGCTGTATCACCCAGCTTGCACGGTATGGTGATAATCCGACTGCCCCAGTGCTCCCCTGGGAAACAATACCAACAAGCTGCTTCTACAAGTAGGCTATGAACTTGAACTATGATGTTGAGCAAGAAAATATTTCAAATGATTGTCACAGAAAGTCACTGAACCTCAATTCTGGTGCAGCTTGTAGGGTAAATTGCAGGAACTATGCTTTTGCTATATTGCCAAT
The DNA here is from genome assembly GCA_013400315.1 of Bombycilla garrulus. Classification (NCBI taxonomy): domain Eukaryota; kingdom Metazoa; phylum Chordata; class Aves; order Passeriformes; family Bombycillidae; genus Bombycilla; species Bombycilla garrulus. Next base: position 11,653 of record VXBU01009907.1, on the reverse strand, counting down.
TACACATGGTACAGCTCATTGGAATAGTTTTAGACAGACAATGTATGACCAGCAGAAAGTGGTCCACTCTAGGGAGAGGAGATCCTCCCGAGAGACACACACACACCCACTTCTTCTGTCTTGATGCTCCTGGCTGTGTGTGGCCACTGCCAGAACTTGTCTGAACAGACTCAGCTCACTGGCTCAAGAAAAAGACTAAGTAATGGAGTTACCTGCCTCTTTAGTTAGTGGATGAATCTGCCCACAAGGCCAAAACCCACCTGACCTAGTGGAAGGGAGAGGTCAGGATGGATGCAGCTGAGCACAGAAGAGGAACAAGGAGACAGAAGACAGAACAAGTGAGAGCTCTTTTGTAGCCCTACATGGTTAGGCTCACATCTGTAGGCATCATTGGAAGCTAAAACCATAATAATTATCTACCTCAAACTACTAATACCAGCACTGAAAGAAATGCCTAGTTAGATGAAAAATCTACCATGGTATTAGGTGGAATTCAAGCAATCTTTTAGTCATTGGTTGAACTTTCAAGACTATTTTAAGAGAGCCTGTGAGGTCTGTAAATGCCAAGAGCTCTGGACTTCAAAACTCAGCAAATCTGAAAGCTGGACATCTGCAGTACAGTTTGTTGCCTTACACTACCAAGGCAGAAACAAGTTCTATTTTTAGTTCACCTTGTGCAAGAAGTGAAGTCATATAAAAGATGAAAGAATTGGTCTGTACTAAAAATAGTATGCAAATGAGGCAATGCTTCCTACAAGCTTATCTTTTCCTTTCACACTTGTAGTTATGGTCAGTAGCAAGCACTTTTCCTGAAAATAACCATGGCATAGACACAAGAATTATTAGTGTTCTCTGCACTCACGAGGAAGAAAAAGGGAAAAAAACCCAAAACCACAAAGTAGTGTGCAATGGAAAATATAAATTACATATACATTTATTTAAATTAAAGTACATCTGCAGCTCCAGATAGCCTCTTACTTTGTAGACCAAGATCAAAATAAACATTCTGAAGAAAAATCTTTTTTTCAGCCATGAGAAGGAGTTGCCTGGTTTTCAGCATATTGTATCAAAACACGAGTTAAATACTTTCACAATGTCTTAAGCTCTTTCTTATCCCTTTCTGCCTGAGGAGGAATAACCAGCAACATGGAATTTTCAGCCTCAATTTCCACCTATTGATTGTCCATCTTTTAGAAGTGATTGAGAAAAACCCCCGTATTTTTAGAGAGAATTAGTGTCTGGATGGAGAATAATTGCATTTAGCTCCATTTTGATTATACAAATTAGAATGGTCTTGTTACAAACATCTACTAATAAAACAGCGTTTGGCATAGAAATATTGAAACACGCTTGACTATAGTTCTGCTGGCAGTGCCATAATAATAAGAGACTAGGATACAATGCAAAAATGGGAAAGAACATTCAGCATAGATGATTTCTGTTGTGTTGGCTGGCTGCTGAATAGCTGCTTCAGAGATTGACAGAACAAGATGGGGCTTTTAAATGGGACAAAGACTTAATTCAATAGAGAAGCAATACAATACAAAGCAAAAAATGGAATTCTGTTCATTTACATGCAAGCTAGTAAGTGGGTGAAAAAAAGTCTTTTTTTCTTTAATTTACAGCTTTACAGAGGAATTTTGGGTTTGCAATGTTTTTTGCTATCACATTCTACTTTTTCTTTGAGATTCAGAATTTTGCCCACTTCATTTAGAGACCAAACAAACTGCCTGAAATGGTAAGCTGTTTCCCAAGCTTTATCAGTCCTCCTGCATTATTCTTTCTGAACTCAGCTGAGTCAAGAAATGAGTCATGGTTGTGTCATATGGCTCAGCTACTTCTGAGGACATTTCAGTTACAGAAAGAAATACAAACTGCCCTTGACATTCACAAGCCAAAGAGAATACTGAAATATGGAGAAACTCTTCCTCCCACCAGTGTTTCACTGAGAACACTTGCTGAGAAATCAGGATATACCTACACTGCAGAACTTCAGTTTTCTCCATAGTTATCTATTCCTCTTGGGACTTCCTTTTAAATTTGTGATCTGGCATCTTGAATTATTTCTTCAGAAAGTTTGGCCATTCCTGTTCTCTGTATTCTGACTTTAGTTATTTAGCAGATTCTGTGTACTAATGAAATAATTTAATTTTGTCTCCGATATCAGTGAAGGAGTCAGGCCTTGAGTGAGTGAACCACTCTAAATTCACTTGCTTGAGTTGTCACCAGTGCTGATATATGTAATGCTGAGTTAGATTAGAAGAAGGGATTGAAATAAGTTAGGGGGGAAATATACAGAAAATTATGTATTTCTAGGACTAGGAAGCAGGCAATTTTCATTTTCAATGAGAGCATCAGGAAAGAAATTGGTGTTGTCACTGGAATAAATGTAACGCTTAGCCCCTCACAAGGTTTCAGGTCTTTGTGAGAAAGATCTGCATGATCAAATAGAGTACCTCAGTGATTTTCCAGGTATAAACCTATGCCCTTCACACTTCCATTCAAGCTTACATTATTATAAAAAGAGATAAGGCAGCAGCAAAGGAAACAGGATTAACCATGAAAGTCATTAGGTTTTAAATTACTGAAGTAAATAAACTTCCTGCACTGTGACGCAGAATATCTAACTTTTCCTTAAAAACTGTTAACACAGAAAACTTATCAGTCATTTTAATACTTTCTTCCATCAGGCCTAGAGTAAATACCAAGTGCAACAGCCTGGTGCCTACAGCTCTGATTCAGAGATTCATTCATATACATATATATATATATATATTTATACATATATGTGTATATAAATCTGCACGGTTGTCATGGGTGTCTTTGCATTCTGTCTGGAGGAGAAGAGCAGTAGCCCATTCCATTGGAAAAAGGAGGAGTAGCAAGCGGCAGTCAGTGACCAGAATGATTGTGGATGAATCTGCACCCTTGCACTTGTGCATTTCTCACCAACGGTCCTAACCACCACCAGTCCATCATTGTGTGATGAGACACACAAGGAATCACATCCAATATACAACTAATACACGTGGCCCCCTACCCTCCTCATGTCATGTAGCCTGGTACATCCAAGTTTTTTGCATTATCAAATAGCCTCATGTCCTAGGATTCTAGTTCAGACATATAAGAAGGCATAGTGAGTGTGTCCAGCCTTTTCCATCATGCCCAGCATGTTCTTGCAGGTGCTCTCTGGTTTCTGAGTTCAGATGAGTCAATCTTTTTCTGCATGAGCATTCCTTGAGCTCAAGAGCGTAACATTCATTCTCTCACAGCCACTGCTATATTAGTACAATGCTGCTATATTTCCATTTTTATTTCTATCCCCTTTGGGCTTTCAGTTCCCTGCAAGCATATGAAAACATTAAGAATGATAAAGCTTAGTTCTTATATATCATTTTCCATGTTTAAGCATAGAAACTAATGATGCTGTGAGTCCCTACAACAGTGCTTTTTAGAGAGTAGTAAGGCAAGAACACCTTCTTGGAGAACCAAGAAGGTGTGAAATGACATTTAGTTAAGAGACTGTAGTGTAGATTAAAGAGACATTAAAGTCCTGGTTTTCAGCTAAGAGCAGAATCTAAATTCAAATCCCAAGTTTGCAGGGAAGAAAACAGCACTAATTTGATATATATAAGTGTAACTATAAAACCAAACTCCTAGGTACTTACAGCAGCACTGCAGTCAAGCCAGTATTTGGAATATGGCAGAAGGCATAAAAGACCTAGAATTTATGTTGTGAATTTGGTTAAGAAACAAACTCAAATGTTTTTTTATGAACCTCATCCAGTCATTTCATTGGATTCTACCAGTCTTCTATGCTGTACCTACAAGCTGGGTCTCTGGACTTTTAAGATTTCGTTTGTGCCTGGATTGCCTCCAGCCATCATTTCTGCGTCTAATTCATTCTATTAAATAGAACATCATGGGTTTCTTGCTTTACCTGTAAATAGGAGACAGTCTTATAAAGAGAGCTCCTAAACTGATTAAAAACATCCCTTCCCATACCTTTGCTCTTGGAGGGCCATTTCACTTCTGGTTTAATGACATGAAGCTACTGGAAGGAAATAGACAGTACTCACCACATGATTTTTAGGTATTTAACATAGACCAAGAGATATACAGTTTTTTGCAAAACATGCAACATCTGCATCTCCACCCTCTTTGTCAGAATCCCAAAAATCTTTCTGACTTTGAATTCCAGGTTCCTCCTGCTGGAACGCATTACCCAAATTGAGTCCATTAAGTGCTGTGCTTTATTTCTTTCACTTTCTCCAGTGTTTCTGTTTTCTTGGAAGTCCTTAACTAAATCTATTCCGGTGTGACTCCCTGCTTCTCAAGCCTTTTTTTACTTAGCCCTGCCTTCATACGTTCTCTTTCTTTGTTTCAAGGGTTTCCTAGTCCTTAAAACTCTAGATTGTAATCTACAGACAACTACAGAAAACCTGTTCCACTGTGATGAACCCATTGCATGGTTTTGGTTGGAGAAGAGTAATTTTTAATAACAGTTTTATGCTCATATTCAAACCCACTATCCTGCCTCCTTGATCCCAAGGAGGAAGTAGAAACAGTACCTTAAGCAGTGGTGTAAATATGTAGGAATACCACAGTCCAGACCAGGATTTATAAATGCAGAGACAAACTCCCAAATGAAAGTAACATTGTTAATCAGTGTGGTCATTCCGAAACAGGAACTGCTCTGTAGTACTAAGTATTCAGTTGTTTTCTTTCACTGGATTTTTGTTCTTTGACAACAATGATGATTAATAACAGTCTGGCCAATAGTGTACTTACACTCCAGAAGATGAAGTGCTACAGCTTCTAGCAAAAGAGAACTAAAAAAAAACCCATAGACATATGGGTTGTTAAAATGGTGTTTTATTCAACACTTCTGATACTTTAACAAGAAGTACATCCTCTGATTGTAATGGACAGTCAGATGGTTGAAACAATTAATCTGGGTTCCCTGTATAAAAATGAAAGAGCCTGATGCACCAGAAATCATTAGTATTTTTAAGTAAGTAAAACCTTCTCTGTTTCAGAATTCAAAGGATGAGGGTGTTTTTCAAGCTGCTAAACTAGTATGGGTTGTTAATACTGCTAAAGAGAGTCATCAGCCTTCTTGTTCCCTCTAAGCTAAAACACTCATTTCCTGCTTAGTTTCAGACAAAGTTTCATGAGCTTCTGTTTTTCTGGGAACTTAAGACAACTCTTCTGGAACTCAATTTAATTTTGACATCCTATTCATCTTCCTGCTTATTTCCCATCACTGACCCTGATCTTATTAAAAAACCTCAGAGAATGTCAGCAACTGCAGGGTGGAGCTTTTTGAAAAGTTACTCTGGAATGTGTTTAATGCCTTAAAATTGTCATTGATTGAAACTAGCAATTCTAAATGAGCAATTGAAAACTAATTTCCCTTTATTATTTATTTCTGTTTCTCCCCAGCCATGTATTTGCAGTCTGGGGATTATTTCAAGACAGACATCCCAATGCCCATTAGGGACACATCTTTCTTTATCCTAGTGCCCAATTTAGCTTCTTTTCAGTTTGTAAGATCAGTGGATGCTTCTAAGGCACAATGGACCGACTGGGACAACTGAAAAGACTGAACACAGCTCCTGTTCCATGGAATAAGGGCACCACAAAGAAGCACAGAGCTGATCATGTCCTCTGCATATGTGTGTGCCCTGGGTTTAATATATAATATAAAACCTAGTGAGGAGTGTCAGGACAGGATAACCTAAATACAAATATCCAGACAGTGGTGTTTCCCTGTGGTAAAGTCATTCACCTTCTAGTGAAGTGCAGCTTGGACTTTTCAAGACTACTCTTGAGTTAAAAATCCTGGATGATTTCTTTCTATGAGTTTGTCAGGTGCTTTCTGAACACATGAAAAAGTTGGCAGTAACCATATGGACCTCCTGTGACAGTGAAGTCCACATTTTGACTGTTCACAGCATCCCAAAATTTCCTGGTTTTGTTTCTGAGACATCCTAGATGGTTAGATTTTTATGTCCTTTATTTTGGTATTATATTAATCAACAAATATTAATTTTCTACTTATCTCCTCTTTCCATTCATTTTTCTTTCATATCCATCACATCTGTCCTCATTAGGTCTCCAAGCTGAACTGTTATTGCCCATTTAAGTAATTTTTCATACAGAAGTTGATTGTCTCATAATCTTTTCTCTTTCCATCCTTTTTAAGGCTGTGATGTACTTCTCAAAACTGAGGACTGAGAACGGTGTGTAATATTAAAGTTGTGGTCACAATAGTTTAAACAACGATATAAAGAAGTTTGCTGCTATTGTCTTCCTTTTAGTGGTTCCTGCCATCCATCTTATTTGTTCAACAAAGTACAGAGTATTGAGCTAACATTATGAATAAAATGTCTAGATATTTTTTTTAAACACATGTCAAATTGCATTTACAAACTTCAAATATATCTGCAATTTTATTGCTGGGTGAAATTGACTCTGTAGAATCCCTTGGCAACAGTCTGTCATTATTCTGGTCTTCCTTAAACTGAATAGCTTAAAATCCTCAGGAAATTTACGTTAATTTCTAGAGCTTTTTATGCATATCCTATGAATCATAGGCAATTTTTCCTTTTTTGCCACAGATTCACTTGTGAACTCTGCTTGTTTCTTATTTCTTTGTTTCTCAGTCTATGGAAGGACTATCAAATGCCTATGAATATAAGGATGGTGTTAGGAAAGTGAAAGCTCACCTGCAGCAGATGGCTACAAGGGACATCAAGGGCAAGAAGAGTTCCTAATGCTGCATTCACTGTTAAAATACTAAAAGGCTAAGTAAGAAAAATGTGAGGCTTCCATCTTTTAAGTATCCACTTTTAACTTTCACTTTCTATTGCACTTTGCAGTTCAAATGAGATTTTTGACTATAGGTACATCATAGGCTTCTGTGCGGGTTTACTGGTAGCAAAATTTTGAACCAGATCTTCTGGTACAGAGCTGCTTTTCTCCTCTGGGACTTCTGGCTTTCGCTCCACTAAACAATCATTCATTACATCAAAAAACTTAACCTTGGCATCATATTGTGTCTGTGACACCTTAATTTACATCCTAATTTACTACTGAAGTATCCTATTACAATAGCCTCTTGGATCTTGCTGTTTGTCACAATGAAGTATTACAACTTAACCTGAACAGGTGGCTGATGTCAACAGGCAGTGCAGGCATTTTTCTGTGTACGTGCAGAGTAAATATCTGTACACAATCCATACTAACTGTTGATATGCTTAAATTAATCAGAAAATTTAACCCCTTGAATGCTGTCACATGCTGTAAAACTACTTGCTCTCTGGGAAATGCTTTATCTTTCCTGCAGACTTTGCCACCTGACAATACATAGTTGGAGCACAAGTCTTATAAGCAGCAACTGAGGGATTTCAGTTTATTTAGGCTGGAGAAAAGAAGGCTCAGGGAAGACCTTATCACTCTATACAACTTCCTGAAAGGACATTTTAGCGAGGTGGGGGTTGGCCTCTGCTCCCAGGTGACAGGATGAGAGGAAACGGCCTCAGATTGCGCCAGAGGAGCAAGGCATCAGGCAGAATTGCTTCATGGAAAGGGTCATCGAGCATTGGAACAGGCTGCCCAGGGAAGTGGCTGAGTCACCATTGGTGGAGGTATTTAAAAGACATGTAGGTGTGGCACTTGGGGAACCATCTAGCAGCGCTCTTGGGAGTGTTGGGTTTACAGTTGGACTCAATCCAAAGATATTTTTCAATCTAAATGAGTTTATGATGCTAAAACTCTAATTATCATTCTTCCATAAAGTTTATGATATGCCAAATTCATGTTTGGAGCCACAAACTCCTCTTATTTAGGCTTCTAGAATTTGTAAAGTAGTGACAGACCTCAGTTCAGTTGCCACTTTTCTGGGATCTATTTCAATAGGAAATTATTTGGTCACCTGACCTTACTATTAGGTGGTTTAATTTTTTGCAACTTTTACTATATTCTAGCTTTGAGATTACAGCATATCTATGATTTCAGCTGGAAGAACATAACCAGAAAATGTGATTTTCTACAACTTTTACAATTATTTTTGTCTTTATTTTAAAAATTCCCCAGTCATCTTTCTAATTTTAAATGCCATTTGGTTGTTTCCATTGTGTTTTTAATGAAGTCATTATTGCCTCCAGAATCTTACTTATTCAGTGGGTATTTGAAGAATCATATTTTTCTACCAAAGATGAGCCCATATGCTAGCATGGTTCCCAATTAGAAAATAAAGAGCAGCTAACTTTGAAACACAGATGCAGAGGAGTAGCCATGTAGTATCTGCTTTCCCTTATTCAAAAAATGACATGCTGCTAAAAGGAGACTGAGGATGATAAACATTCAAAATAATGGAGAGACAAATTTTTAAAAAATAGCAAATAGGCAATACTTACCTGTAAATTTCATTCTGATTCCTTGTGGCTTTTATGCAGTCAAAATCCCCAAAAAGACTTTTCTTTAGCTTTTCAATTGCTTATTGAGTTTTTTGACAGGACAGGAGTGTTTAGGCTAAAATGCTGGTAAGAAATGCGAGTTCTACTATTACAGTTTTACAGCTTACAGAAACCCAAACAAAATCAAGAAATGTGTCTAAATTATTCCTGAACTTCAATAACGGTTTGTTTCCATTTTCCTTCTTACAATGTGCAAGAAATGCTTTTGTCTGGACTGCTTTTTCTATCTCGGATTTTCACTATATCTACCTTTGAACAGAATATTTTGGATCTGCATGAATTCCTACATTCTCTTCATAATTTGTACAGACTTTTCTCATGGTATTAGGTAGCAAATGCAAAGGATCAGAGAGAACATCTTGTTAGGAGCTAAACTTTAATCCTTCGTAAATAGTTAACTGTAGAGCTATGTGTATTATTTTGACAGACACATATACTATGACTCAAAGCCACCGTTACTTGAAAAATAGCAACATAAATCCATCCCTCTGAATACTTCCCATATTATTTACAGCTTAATACAATACCCAAATGCATTCTGTGAAGTAGCTAAGGTTTATTATTACAGATATACCACGCAGGCATACCCCAGCTATCTTTCAGATAGAGAAGCTTCAGCAGAAAATACGTGTGCAGGGGTTCAAGGAAACAAGTATCTGAGGATGTATTTTGACAGGAAAATGGCATAGATGCATCTAGACTGCTAGACAGACTCTGCAGTTAAAGGTAGACTGGATAGATCATATCATAATGTCAGTGTGGATAAACACTAAGAAATGAAAATAAAAGGGAGGAAGAGAGGAGAAAGAAGGATTAACTAGTGTGGGGTAGCTCTTTTTTTTTTTTTTTTTCCTATAGAGATGCATTGATTTTTAGAAATACCTAAGGACTAGCTCAGAGACTGCTAATGGCACCTGCCAACAGGCAATGACAAGAATTGCTTGTATGGACCACAAAGAGCTTACAGACCAGTAGCTAAATAGCAGTGCGTACATGCTGAATCAGGAATTAGTCCAAGGTCTGGAGCTTCATCTTTAGCCAATGCTTTCTGTTCTTCATGTTTATATCTCCTTCAAAGCTGTTGAGGGAAGCTTTCCAACCGTTTTATTTACGCTTTTTCCTCTTGCAATGAAAATACTGGTCATTTCACAATGGACAGCAGACTCTGTGATCTTAAAGTGACTCCCTGCATCAGAAGCTCCCTCAGTAGTGCCTCAGGATGCCAAAAAGAAATTATTCTGAAAGGCAAACACAGCATATCACTAAATGAGGAAAGGAGAGGCTGTGAAGAGACATAATCTGAAACGCATTAAAGAATGTGTGCACACAGGTGTTTAGAGGAAAAAGAGGGGCTTCCTCAGCTATCCTTACCACTCATTCCAATGATCCATTGTTTCAACCTGTCCTTTAAACATTTAGTGTATGAACAGCTGAGTCCTTTGGTTGTTTTGTTGGGTTTTTGAATAGTTTTGTGTGGGCAAACTCTAAATATTGCAGCTAAAAATGTTGCATCATACAAAGACAGCTGAGAGCAAGCTAGAACACAGCTGGAATTATCGGGAAGCCTCAAAGGAAGTAATAAAATGGAACAGTTATTTTTTATTTTGAAATTTCCTTGGGGCCAAATACAATGACATTCCACATACATGAAATTCATCGTTGAGTCAATGCTTTGATAAAACAAAACCATCTGATGCTTGTACCTCTTCACAAGCTTGTTATATACCATACTGTCACTTGAAATGTTGACATCGAGGACTTTAAAAATGGATCGATAGTCAAGGCAGGGACTACTCTAAAAATTAATGACCTTTCCTCCAAACCCTCCCTTTCCCAATATGACCTAGAGCACTCATAAGAGCAGAACTCTGCTTTGTGCATGAAAATTTTATGAATCAGGTCTAAACTGACTCCTACATTCATTTGGAAGTAGCTACATAGGCAGTGCTATATCACTAACTCCAAGACTGAAATCCATGGATGGGAAAGAATGCTGGTCAACAACAAAATACCTTAAAGGTCAGCTGAAATGTTATTATGTGATGCAGACTTGTGACAGAAGTTAGCTGCTCTGATTTTGCAAGATTTTTCCAAACATGAATATTTATCACTGAAGGTTCTATTCTAAGCCCATAAGGTCTCTTAGGCCATAAGCTGTGGGTTTCCCTTTGGCAGAGGGGAAGAGAAAAGAGGGAAAAAAAAGCCTGAAACGCATTATAGGAACATTAAAATATGTATTTATGAGTTATCATTAACAATTATTATTTTGAGTTTTGGGAGTAAGCACCCTTTTAAATGCCACTAAACCTGCATTTGCAGGATGTAATTCTGGTCTGATTTACACTATTCAACTCTCATTTAACAGAACAAAGTTACTGTCATGTACACAAGGGCAAAAGTGCAACTCTTTATTCCCTAAAAAAATCCTCCCTGAAGGGACATACTTTTATAATACAGCAAATAGGTATGTGCATTTGCGTATGTATCATAGGTGATCTGTTTATCAAGAAGCAAAAGAACATTTCTTTCTCATTTCTGTTTTCCTTGTGCTTGATATTAATTAGGTTTTCTGCAAAGCATGGCTTATCTTGAACTGAACCCAAAGCACATGAATATGTTTCTGTGAGGTAAGATTTTCTTTTCTTGAAATGAAGAATGGGATGAAGATGCTTATCTGAGATCAAACAGGCTTCAGGTAGAGTTTACATCAGCAGCACTTTGAAATTCAGTGTTAAGAGTATAGTTGGTATCAATAAGGAATGAGAATGGTATCCTGGATTGTGACTGCGTTTATTAACTTATTTCCAGCAACTGAAAAGAAAAAGCTGTCACGTACCTCCAGTTATAGTCTTTTCTTCCTGAGATGAAAGAGGCAAGTATAGTTCATAATGAAAATTAATGGAATCCCAGAGGAAAAAAAAAAATCACTGTTAAAAATAAAAGCTTATGAATTTGAGACCTAATTTTAGTAACTGAGTTGAACAGAAATTTGCAGTCTACAGGCTGAGAGTTTATTCCACTGCCCTCTTTGCCTCCTGTCTGTATGCCATAGAGAACTGTTCCATAGGAATGCTATGACTAGCCAGGGCAGGAGATCACCCTGGTTACATCAGCTCAGGTGCTGAATGCCATGCCTGTGCATTCCACTGCAGTCCTAGGTTACAATGTAA
>VXBU01009906.1:163007-193432 GCA_013400315.1 Bombycilla garrulus | reverse complement strand
CTCAAAGATTGCAACAGGGGGGGCACGGTAGAAGCACCTTTTTCATCTGTGAAAGGCATCACCATTTATGACTTATTTATGTCTTTCTCATGACAAACAAAACTTGGTGCTCTGCTTTTCAAGATATGAAATTCTGGAGTTTTGTAAAGTCTAGGACATCACTATAACAACAGGAGGTTATCTCCCAGCTCCCAAGTCTTGCAAGTCATTTATTTTTTCCTTGATGACACTGACATTTGGTAATATGGATGTAGAAATGATAATGACTAGAATTCAAATAAAATCTTCTCAGAAGCAATCTCAATAAGTAAATAAAAGGTGAACATTTTTAACATCTATGATTATTTTAGTAGAATGGCTCATGACTTTTTAAAAATGTATTTTGCAGCCTTTTGTCTTGAGACTTTACTAGCCTCCTTTTATGTTAATTATTTGAGACTTTCACCTGTAAATATGTCCAACTATCTGGAATTCATCTTATATGATTAATTTCTCCTATGTCAGACACTGATTTAGGTGTAAGCCTTAGGTATGCTGCAGCTGGTTTTATTTTTTTCTTCCCCTAAAGATTCAAACCCAAAGGAATATTTGTCAAAGGCTGTGAAAATGTGAAACTCAATAACTTTTCCAGAGTCAGAACAGCCACATGGAGACCTTCTAAATTTGTCATTTTTTTTTCTTGAAAACTGATCTTACAGTTTTACTAGAAAAGGTTCACATGCAAATACAGCTAGTAATGAAAAGTTTTCTGTACAATAATCAGGGTACTAGTAGCTGCTGGCTGACATAAGGTACTGAAACTTTTACAGAAATTGCTCATGTTATGATGTTCAAGAATTGTCTTAGGACATTTGCATATATAGTCAATTTGAGCCTGAGGATGTCACTGTCCTCCTACTAATTAACACAAGGAGATTCCTGCAATGTATTGCCCATCTGAAGTCATGTTACATCAGAGGAACTGAAATAACCAGTAAAGAAACTTCTATTTCTGCATTAACTAAGAGAGAAAAAATTGATGATATATTTATATTGCTAAATGAAAAAATTAAATAGCAGCTGAGTGCAGCTGAAACACTAACTTCTCTAATTGGCACTGCTGAACTGTAAAGCTACTCTCTCTCTATTTGGACTGCTCCAAAGAGATGATTCCAGGAAGTCCTTACAGAGTGGGCTAGTCCTAAGCACCAGATGGTCTTGAGGGAGTGAATCTAAGCCCACCTGTTTAGCAGAACAGGCAATGTCAAATATCAACCCTCTGTGCCTTTGTGACTACCATCCCCTTCAACTTTTTTTCTTGCTAAGTTAAGGTTCCTGAGCTTTCCTGAAAATAGTGTAAAGAAAAGTTGTTTGGAGCTGAACAAAAACATTTGCAATTCTTTCATTTTCCTACATATTCAAAGTTCAGATTACATTTACAAATAACAGTGAAGTGCTGCAAGAAAAGCTGAGAAATTGTCCTGGCACTGAGGGTCATGTCACACCTCTTTATGTATCAGTTTAATTCTCTGGGCCTGCAGTCCCAACCCTTCACAGCCACCAACTGAGAAGTACTCCTTTTTTGTAATATCACTTTTATAAGGCATTCATTTTTTAAAGTCTGGCTCCCTTATTGGAATGTTTAATAGTATAAATAATCGGGCAACCTGGTGGCATAGTCTAATGGGATGTCTTTTTCAGCTGGTATGAAAAGACATCTAATGGAAAAAAAACTAAATGAAACCTAAACAAAAGAAATCATGGAAGGTCATTGCAGCTGTTTTTTTAATTGAATAAAATTATCCTACCTCAATACTCTGGTTTTAGGATATCCCCTACATTTGCTGTTCCCCACCCTGTTACAGCCGTCTTTTTAAAACAGAAAACTCTGCGTATTTCCAACTAGCACAGACGTATTTTCCAACAAAAACTTCTGTCAACACCCAGGACTCTTGCTTTAACCCTGCAGCATTACATTGTGGCCCTGCCTGTGGAGATTGCCATGACTGCCCTGCTGTCATAGAAACAACCCTTAGCATCCTTCTATGACAGCAGAGATTTTCTCCTACAGAAGCCAGACATAATCCTTATAAATGGGTCCTTCCCTGTGACTCCACAGACCATCCATAGAACCAAAGAATGGTTTGCTTTGGAAATGACATTAAAGATCATGTACTTAAAACCAACCTACCATGGGCAGAGACACTTTCCAGTAGATCAGGTTGCCCAGAGCCCCATCCAATCTGGCCTTGAACACTTCCAGGGATGTGGCATCCATTAATTCCCTGGGCAACCTGTTCCAGTGCCTCTCCACCCTCACAGTAAAGAATTTCTTCCTCGTATTGCATCTAAACCTACCCTCATTCAGTTTTAAAGCCATTCCCTCTAGTCCTATCACTACATACCCTTGTAAAAAGTCCCTCTCCAGCTCTCTTGTCAGCCCCTTTAGGTACTGCAAGGTGCTAAAAGGTCTCCCTTGTACCTTCTCTTCTCCAGGCTGAACAGTCACAACTCTCTCATCCTGTCTTCATAGGAGAGGTACTCTGGCCCTCTGATCCAGCTTCAGGATGTGATGTCTGTACTTCCACCAAAGGAGCAGAAGCTTATTATTGCTCTCCAATACAAATGGCACGACTGGCTATCCTGATTAGCAATTCTGCACTTGCACAAGAGCCATTGGATTTCCTTAGCCATCTGTGTTACACCAATTCCTGATATGCCTTTGGGGCTATGTACAGTTGTGGATAACTTTGAAAGCAACTCAGCTTCTTAACATCCCCTGGTGCTCCTATGCAAGTGCCCAGCTGCTATGTTGAAGCTCTTCTGCAAGCATTAATACTTGCCTGCTCTTAGCAATAGTAAAATACTACACTCAAGTTTTTCCTTATGATGATACCAAACAAGAAAATGCCTTAATTGATCAAACAACAAGGACAACGGGTCTTTCTGGCTGGCATACTCCTCTAAATGCTCTCATCATCCTTTCTACAGAGCAGTCACCATTTGCTTCTCTTTCAGAACTATTTTTCAGGGGTTTGCCCTGGGAGATGAAAACATGGCCTGGCTGTGCCAGGAGTGCCAGTTATACCTTGGTTCCTCATGGCGGTCCCCAGATCACCACCTTGTTGAATGTCTGCTTCTCCTCACTTACTTTGCTGGTGTGACTCACCTGGTGGCTCACCCTGGCATAAGGGTGTGATTGCATCAGTACAAGTTTGGTTTGCTCCAAATTTTCTATAAGAGCACAGCAATACTGCAGCACTTGTCCAACTCATTTGATCCATAACATCAGATGAAGGGTCAAAACCAAAGATACAGCACACCTAGACACATGGGTTTCCTTTGTAAATTTGCAAGTGGATTTTATGCAGATGTCCAAACAATGTAACCACAAATAAACTTATTTAAACTTTTTCTCAGGATGGGCAGAGGTCTGTCCATGTAGAAATGCTGATGCTACTACTGTCACTAAGAAACTTTTCAGGCAATTAATTATTTTGGAATACTTATTGTACTACATAGCGACCAGGGGACTCCTTTCACATGACAGGTCATCCAGGGGATCTGTAAACCCCTAGGAACCCAACGGCATTTACACTTTGAAGCTGCTGAGAGGAAGAAATCTGTTTAAGAATTATACTGGCCAAAGTTTGTGAATAAACTGACCTAAAAGAGACAAATGCTTTCCCTTTGGCCCTAATATACATCAAGATCTCTGTGAATAAAACCACACGCTATGTTCATGTGAAATTGCAATGGGTAAACCCATAAGGTTACTGCATAGCCCACCTAATCCACCACATAGATCCAAGCTACCGGTGAGCTCTAATAGTGGTAAGACTATTCACTCACAGGCTGAAAAAAAACCAAAACCCTTCCAGAACTTGCCTCTGAATGTACCACCATTGGGGACCACAGACCTGAGTCTACCCCAAAGTGACACACACGACTCAAGATCAACAGTACCAGATCTATTAATACGCTCTGTGCTCAAACAGTTGGAAATGTTTGTATCTTTGCATAAACTATTAAAATAACTTTGCTCAGTTGGCCTACCATCATGTTAACAACTTAAATGTTTCAAAATGTTGGGTGTGTTCCAATATCCCTCTTCTCTCTAGTGAAGGTGTCATCATGCTTCCCATAGCATGTAATTTGTCAGTAAAACAACCAATCTGGAAATCCCTGAAGGTAGAAATTCCTTGTCCAAAGTCACAGATGGGAACTCATCCAAGTTGATCCAATAGAGATATGCATGAGGCTCCAACTCCTACCTACCACCTGGGGTTAGTTGCACCTGGGAAGGCTTATTATTTGAAAGCAAATGCAGCATGCCACAGGATATTGCTTCTATATGCTTCTACAGTGTTTTTAACAAAAAGAAAGGTATTGTACCTTACATACATAGATGATGATGCTACAGTGTAATTTCACACTCCTCATCAAAAAACAGTCTCAAGAAATTAATGTGAAGTTTATTTCTTCACTTCTTTCTCCTTCCAGCATTCTGTATGGAACCAAATCCACTGCAGTATTTACCTGTCAAACAGAAAAATTACAATATTATTTCAAGTCTTGCTAACTTGAGCTTTCAGTTTCAGATTTTATGTTTTGAGGAATATCTGAAGTATTCAAAAAGCACTGAGGAAAATACCAAAAAGTGGAAAGTGCTGCACTTAATCTACTACATATGTACTTGCATATCTATCCAAGCATAAAAAATTACCACAGACACTTGATGTGTTAAATATTTCTAACTTGGCTGTAGTATCTGCATCCTAAAAGTAACACTATAAATAACTATAATCAACCCTGTACATAATTTAAAGAATTAAGGAACATCAAACATGCTGTCAAAGGGCCAAAAAAAAAAAGCGTTCCACACTCACCACAGTCTTTTGGGTTAACCATGGGCTAGGTGTCCAATACAAGTACAAACTCAACAGAAAAAGCCTACAGTCTTCTTTTCCCTAAAGAGGGCATGAATTCTATGGTTCAGTTTTTGACCTTGCTTGCTTACTTCTCTTCAACATGCTGCTCACTTCTAGGAGTCCTTGCTCAAAGGCTTGTGTACGGTCTCAAGTACCAATGCAGAATCCTCAGTTGAAAACCTCTGAGGATACAGGCAAGGGTGCTGAGGTTCCTGAGAGGAAACTGCCATTCTTTTTAGCAACATCTAACGGGAGGAAGTTAACTGCTGCTTGAGTGTGATAAATGAATCTGATTCGTGCTAACTAAGCCGTAACAATATTAGCAATATTATAACCATATTGATAGGAAATAATTGTTATAAAGCAATACAGGGACATCAAATAATGAGACAAAACAGATGGACTCTTCCTGCAGATGTTAGCAGAGATAGGTAAATGCAGGATGAAAATAATTAGGGTCTCAAAATAAGACTTTGGCCTTGAAATGATTCTCAGTTTAGGGAGATACAGGCTGTAGGATTGAAATAGACAGACCTTCCAAGAAGACTTGGGCCTAGGATTTAGCCAACTTGGGACAACTCCAGGTACACAGCTTGAATTAGGCCTCTTTATGAAATAATTAAGTTTATTTTTGGGACATATGCTTGATTATGTAATCCCAAGCTTAATGCGCATGTGCCATCCGAAGGGTCACCCAGCAGACAATGACGAAGAGAAGAGCCTTCATTGGAAAGAAGACCCCAGAAAGAGTTGGAAGACCCCCGAATACCAGTAGAGCATGCACAATGCAAGATAGTGACGTAGATTTTAGGAATCAAAAGTAGGAAGAGAGTTACAGAAATATTGATGAATATGTATTAGCATATAGTATATAAGCATGGATTTTGGTGTAAACCTCTTTGTACATGAGGCAGGGTGAGGAGCCTGCCCTGTACCCCGGTCAGTTTTGCTTATGCTTTATATGAACCTAAATTATACTTAAATTACTTATTGCCAAATATTGTGTATGCTTCATAACATACTTGATTATATTCTGTTATATAGAACTGCTGAATTAAAAATTGCTGCTAAATTTAATTTTGTTGTTTGTTAAATTGGACAGATAGAATCACATTCATAACATGAGGGTATTCCATCTGATATTGTCTGCAGTGATTATTTTATGTTCCTAAAAATAAAGTCTTTTGCAAAAGAAAAAAGCTTCTTGTATGCAAGAGTTCTGTGTTTCAGAAAGACAGAACTCTTAGAATCAGCTCTTCCATCAGACTATCAATACCTGAAAGGAAAATCTAAAATCACATTTTGACATCCTCCAGTTTTTAAAAAAGTCTTTATTAACTCATAGGTACTAAATAACTGCAGTCACAAAAAGGAGATTTTTCTCATCACGAAGTGCATGTCTGAGAACATAACAATGTGACTGATTTGTATTTTAGCATTAACTCACCATAAATACAAAAATAAAGATCACAGACTAAAGATCACTTTTTATTTAAAAAGCTTTTATAAACAGTCTTCTATAAAAGATCTCATTTTAATCTCCTATCTCATATAAATACCTCACACCTTATCCAAGGGAAGATTCCTTTAGGTTTTTAATATAATTTTTTCTCTTGGTGAAATATTAGTTGATTTTAAGCATCTCATGAAACAAGTATTTAATTCTACCGTTATGAAGGTCTGCCTGCTATTTGATTCTTTGTTCTTTTTTTCAAACTTATGGTGTCCTCTAAGTTTTACTTCCTTTTACTTTCATATGTGTTTTGAATGCATTGTGTTCAAGACACTGTGTTCAGACTACGTTCGGTAAAAATTCACCTACACTTAGTGTTTATTTTGAAGTTGGATGGTCCTACTTGGATAGAAACTGTTTTCTTCTTTGGAAGATTTCACACAGCTTTCTGTTAAAAAAAAAGAATGAAAAATCCAGAAGAAATGAGTTAAGAAACAGAACAACAAAATTATGACAAATTGTGCAACAGGGCCAATAACTGGACATTATGTCAGCTGGCACAGGCAGAATGGAGGAAAAACCACAAACCACAGAAGAAATGCAAAGAATACATTTATCTTTGTTACCTCACCAGCCAGGGAATCCACCCTGAATCTATGCTAGGAATTGACACTTGCAAAGCAAGAAGAGCAAAAACAATTTTAGCCTAAGCCAACCATTATAGTACCAAAAAATACTAAATATCTTTTATATTCTAAAATCTGGCCAAGTCCTTGTAACTCAGACTGGGCTTCTGTAAAAACAAAATTCACTCTACTTTTCATCATTGAATTTAATTTACATGGTAAACATGTTACTAGTTTCCTGCCTCAAAATTTGAAACAAATCAAATTCTGTGCTCCTGTAGTAAAATGTCTTATGTATTTTAAATTATTCTATTTGTCCTTTATTGAAAATATATCCACTTTTTAATATATTTTTTCCTCCAGCAGCAATATAACCTGTTTCAAAGGCATGAAGTCAAATGCAGCTAAAATAAAATTTCTTTATTTTTTTCTCTTAAGTTCACACACTGAAATGAAACCTCAGAAAAAAAATTCTTATATATTGCTTATGTCATAAGCAAGGAAGTTTTTTTCATGTTTTCTATTTGAATGGCAGCTCCCTTGCAGTTTTCAAATGTTTATGGCCTTGGTTCAAATGTGTAGGTAGCAAAACCATCAGAAAAACACATTCTTTTTACACATGCCTTTTTATTCCCTTTACAGAAAAGAATTTAACACTATCAATTTTTCTATTTATTAACTGTGGTGCATCTGCTTATTTCTGAAAATTTAAAATTACTCACATGATTACCCTAGATGATAGGAAAAAGCTAGGAATGTCAGATGACTGAATTGAAAGAAGGGACATATGATACCGTAGGACACACAAAACCACTGGAAGATTCTCAGGGTATTCTTTTACAGATGGTTAAGTACAGATGGTTAAGTTTTATCTCAGATATAAATTTATAATACAGATCATATAGCAATTTTGAATTAATTCAGCACACTTGTTGGATGAACAGTAAGCAAACATGCAATAACAATCAATAGAATGGGAATACCCACATCAAGATAATTTTCCATAAAAGAGCTGATGTTTTGCTCTATACAGTTCTATAAATGTTTTCCTTTCCTGTCTAAAATATATCGATACTAACTTCTTACTGGTGCGTGAAAACACTTAGAAATAAAGATAATTGTACAAAGGCAACTGGAATAGGATATATGCAAAGCCCTGGGATGCCCAAGCGTGTGCCCAAGTGTCTGCTGGGAGGGAAATTTCTTCAGCTTACGTGTAGTGATACTGAAACTGCTTTGTAACTACAGTGGAATAGATTTCAGACATGGACATAGGCACACAGCAATGTTTAAGAAACCTGCTTGACCTCCAGCTGCAACTTGAGAAAGTTTTCAGTTTGTCACATTTGCATGTTTTATAATGTAAGCCTGATTCCTAGAGATAACAACAATTTGAATAGAAGTACTGACACAAATAACACACTAATGTAGAATGATGTATATGTGGGGTGGGGAGAGGGAGTGAAAAAGAAAACCTTTAACTTGCTTCCCTGTAAACATCTTCAAAGAATGCACACTGTTTTAAACAGAAAAAAAAAAAGTGAGAAATTTAGGATATGATATATACCCTCCATTACTCTAGCCTGCTTTATATGAAGTCACTGCAATGGTATCTGTTTTGAGTCATATAGTTTGTCCTGTTAGATTAAAAAAAAAAAAAAGAAGGTGAAAAGTGTTTTGTAAAGTGTTTGGCACAACATTTTGGACTTTACAAAGCATATGCATTACCCACTCACTCTATTCTTGTTGTATTTAAATGAATTCTAGTAAGGAAGGCAAGGAAAAATAAATAGTAACATAATACTGAGTTTTATTTTGATGCTTGTGAGTACATAGCACATTACTCACTAGAAGATACCTAACAAAACATCATAGTAATTCACCCAAGAAAAGCATGAAGACACAGCCATCTTTCTCCAACTTTAAAAATCATGGCAAATCTGCAGATGTTTAGCATGTGTAATTGAAAAGAATCTCTCAGGTTTCTCCGTTTTAAAAGTCACAGTTTGTGAGTTTTACAGAAGACATCAATCTGACTTAGAAAGGCTCCATTTAAACTCAGTTTTTTTCTGCATAAGCAAGTCATCACTGCTCTCCTGCCAGTAGTCCAGGTAGGGTGTTGCATCCCTTAACAACCAACTAGGTAGCAACAGAATGCTACTTAGAGATATGAAAATAAAACAAATTATTTTAGATGTTTATGCAGTTGTTTTACACTCTCTGATGCTCACTTGTCACTTTTATCTCTGAAGGCATTAGGGCCAATTTCTATGCAATTACAGGTCTGGAAAGCTTTGCAGAAACCTTTTTAAAGATTTTAACATTAGTTTAGTTACTAGGAAGGTTTTGGTGGTTAATGCCTGAACACCTGCTGCTTTCCCTTTCCCTTCTTTAGCAGCCTGTGCTCTATTTGGGGAGAGCAGCAGGAAACAGGCCCCAAGGACAGAGAAATGGTAGCACTCGCAGTGAGCATCCAGGGAGCCCAAGCCCCTGCAGCCTGGACGCCGCTAAAGGGAGCTGCCACTGATCGTCTCGCGTTGGACGGCAGGACAGGGCAAGACAGGACACGGCAGGGCAGGGCAGGGCAGGACAGGACAGGGCAGAGCGGGGCAGAGCGGGGCGGGGCAGGGCGGGGCAGGGCGGGGCCGGACAGCGCGCCGCCATGCCACCGCTCCCTGCCCATATAGCGCCGTGCCCTTCCATAAGATGGCGGTCTCCTCTACCAACATGGAGGGCCGCGCGCCCATTGGTGCTCGCCGCCGCCGCGTGATAGGCTGAGGCCCCAGCTTCCCCCGCCGTGCTTTGCACGGCCTCGCTCCGAGAGGGGGACTACATTACCCAGGACGCCCCGCAATAGGGGTGTTGCCCCGCCCCCCTTCTTTTCTTACGCATCGCGGCTCTGTCTCCTCCCGGACGGGAGGGACGGGGCGTGGTCTCGCGAGAGTCCGCGGGGTTGGCGGAGGGGGCGCAGGGCGCGCCGAGACCGTTGTCGTGGGCCCATGGCGGCCGCGGAGACGGCGGCTGCGCCCGACCCCAGCGGGCTCTCCCCGAAGGAGGAAGGGGAACTGGAGGATGGCGAGATCAGCGACGATGACAACAACGGCTTCGGGCCTTATGGCGGCGGTTCTGAGCGTGCCGGCGGCCTCGGTAGCGCCGGTAGCGGCAGCAGCAGGCCGTACTCGAGGCGCCGACCGCCCCCCGGGCTCCATGGGAGTGGC
The DNA here is from genome assembly GCA_013400315.1 of Bombycilla garrulus. Classification (NCBI taxonomy): domain Eukaryota; kingdom Metazoa; phylum Chordata; class Aves; order Passeriformes; family Bombycillidae; genus Bombycilla; species Bombycilla garrulus. The sequence continues at coordinate 183,225 of VXBU01009906.1, read as the reverse complement.
TCCATGTCCTCCCCCGGGCGGCCCTTCCCGCGATCGCGGCACCAGCCCCCGCCCGACACGGGACCCGTGCACGGCCACGGCGGGTACCGGCCTAAGGACTCGTTCCGCTCCCACCCGCCGGCGCCGCGGATGCCGCCGGGCTCGCACTCGGACACGGGCCCCCGGCTATCCTTCTGGGAGCGCAGCCACAACGCCCTGGACCGGTTCCGCTTCCGAGGCCGGCCATACCGGGGCGGTGGACGCTGGGGCCGAAGCCGAGGCTGCAGCGATCGGCCAGGCAATCCATCGGGGCGGCCGCCCGGAGGGGGAGGCGGCTCCGGGTTCAGCAGCAGCCAGGGTTGGAGAGAGCCCTCGCCTCGAAAATGTATCCTTGAGAAGTGAGCGGGGGCGGGGGACCCGTGCTGCTGCGGAGGGCCTGGGTGTGGCGGTGCCGCGCTACGTGGCCGTAAGCCCTGGGAAGGATTCGTTTCCCTCCCGCTCTGGCGGTGGGATTCCCGCAGCGGTAACGGTGAGGGAGGTTCCCGAGCTAATCCTGGGGGTTGGCCGGGGTAGCCGGACCTGCTTAAGGAGAGGCTGCTGGGAAGTCGGAGTACTGCCGTGACCTGGCTTGCGGCTTGGCCGATCAGTCGGGTGTAGGGAAAAAAGAAAAGCGTAGCCTGAAAGGAAGCTTTTATAGGTTGGATTCCAGGCGGCTGCTTTTCTAGCCCCGAGTGCGAATATTGTGAAGTGGGGTCAGTCTTTGGTGCGGCAGTTTTAATACGTATAATTACTGCCACAATTGTAAAGCTAAACCCCTAAGCTTGTTAATTTACTTTATTGGGCAGTGAAGGATCTGCTGTTTGTTTCGTTTTCACTTTCATCCCTTCAGAGGCTATTACACATAGCTTTAGGTTTAGTCAGTTTTAGCTAAACTGGAGTGGGTCTGCACACACAAATTGTGGTTTATAGGGGCATTCAGATGAAAGCCGTACCCACCGCTTCTTGTTGGATAGTCTCCACTGATCGCTTTTAAAAGTTGTTTAGGTGACTCATTACGAGTATTCTGATATTTAGTCCTTTTGGGAGCAGGAATTGCGAAAGTGGTGGAAAAAGCTTCCCTGATTTTTCTTGTTTGCCGTAGGAAGTAATGTAAAGGACTCATGCTGAGTGTAGCTTGGGGCAGCCTGGTTACTTCATGTAACTGCATTGTTGCTTAACTGAAAATGTAGATGAGTGTAAAAAACACTGATCGAGAGATGGTGGTTAAATCCTGTTCTTCAGAATTTTAGGGTGTTTTATTGTCCTTCATATCAGTAGTCAAAGGACGTGTTTTTGCTAGATTGTGCAGGTTGACGTATTGGGTCTTTTGGATCTTGTTTTAGATACAAGATTATTATTTATATCATTACTTTTTTTTGTTTAAATGTGGGTGTAATATATAAATTAGCAATAGAGCTGCTTTTATTTAGTCTCATGTTGTAAAATTATAGCATTATTGAAGGCTTAATTGGAGCCCTTCATTCAAGGGTTTTATCTTGCGAGGCAGCCAGTGAAGATGTGATTTGCCCAAGGTTTCACAGTAAGACAATTCTAATGCTGAAAATAGTTTTCAAATCTCTTATTTTGTGGTGTTGCTCTGAGTACCTGCAAGTGGTTACTTTCTGTGTAAGGAGTAATTTGCAGAGCAAATGTAGAGCTTATCCTGTAGACCTTGCAATGTTTCTCAATGAGACTGATGCATAGTCTCCTTCTCCCTTTAATTAAAAGTATTCAGAAACTTATAATTCCGTTTTCAAAACAAAAGTAGAAAATGAGGATGTTGAAAGTGTTTTTATGCCTGGCACTTGAGATTCACTCATCTGTGGAAACATGGTAGATGGAGAATGTTCTGTTACTCTTGCTCTTTAATAGGTGAACATTTAGTTGTTTATGGATCATGTAGTTAGGGAAGGTCCATGATTTTTTCTCTCAGTATGAGTTACTTTCTCTCTTTTTTGCATCCTTGCCACCTAATAGCAGTCAATATTAGAGAATTCATAGATAATAAGGTATCTCCATGTTGGTAACATTAATGGAGTACCAGTGTAGTTCATTGGCATGTAACTTCAGAGGAGACTTGGATATCAACTGGTACATGGAGGCTTGTGGCCTGGAATGGTATTTGAAGTTCCCCTGGAAAATAAAATGTTTCAAGTGTCTTTAGGCCTGGTTTTGGCTTCTTCTTAGTAGCCGGTACAGGAATGCGTTTTGGATTTAGTGTGAGTGATGTCGATAATGCATGGACGTTTTAGTTGTTGCTGAGAAGTACCATGCTCTGCGAGTGAGGAGATGCTAGTGCAAACTTGACAACCAACCTTGGCCAAAGTGATGTTGTGTACTGTGGAATGTCATCCCCGGTGTATAAACTGTGGGATGTTGGCAGAGAGCTGCTGATTGCTGTTTGGGGCTGGTCTCTCTCACTGGGGAATCTCTCAGTGGGTAGTGAGCAGTTGTATTGTGTATCACCCTCCTTCCTTGGGTGTTATTCCACTCTCTTTTTGTTATCTCCCTTTCCATTGTTGTTATTATTTTACTTGATTCCATTATTAAACTGTTATTTTTTTCAACCCCTTTCCCTCAACCCACATTACCTTCTTCCAAGTTCTTTCCCCATCCCACCATGGAAGGAAGGGAGGAGTGAGAGTGTGGGGTAATAAGCTGCTGACCAGAGGTAAACCATGACAGAGATTGTTTACTTGATTTGTCCTTGTAACTTGTGCTTTGCACTATGTTTTGTAGGAATATGTATGTAAGTGGAATAAAGGACATGGTGGAGCACTTCAAGAATTCTTGTTACTTTTTCTGGGGTGTTAGGTTTTAATAAGGCTTTTCTGTTTCAATTCTTGGCAACTTTAATGTGAAGCTGCCTATATAGTAATTCTCCAGGATTTCTTGCATAGAGAATTGTGGAATTTGTCTGAAATACAGAACCATTATGGGACTTTGTTTCCATTGAATTCTGAACTTTTCACAAGCTACATTTTTCTTCGTTTGTAACTCCCAGTTTATTATTTTGGTTCTCGGATGAAGTTTTTCTTGAGCTGGTTGAAACACAGTTGTTTTAATATTTACATGTCTGTCTGCCTTTCACAGCACTTCATGGAGTCTTGCATTCTATGTAGAGAACCATGTAAAAAACAAGTTTCTACTTATGTGAACCACAGAATTTCTGGTTAACTCCATTGTGGGAGCTTCTAGCAATTGTATTATTCTGAGCACAAAAAAAAAAAGTCAAAATTGTCTTGTTATCCATCTCCAGATGACTTTAGGAGCTATTGAAGTATTCCAATAGCAAATAACAGACTTCTAGAAATGATGGTAAGTCAATTAGCTTTAGAATTCCCTGAGACTTATGAAATTAGGAAATAGAAATGAAATAGAAATGTGTTGGAAGGGAATTTTGCAAATATGGTTATTACATAATTTGGTGTTACACTGCAAACAACTTCTAGTATTTCCAGCATATTTATGGACTGATTGCTTTACAAATTTTATGTAGCTTATCTTTGCTAGTTTCTGCTTTTTGTGCTGACACTTGAGAAAGCACTATATAGCAAAACATTTCCTGGTATTATGGAAGTAGCTTTTGCAGGATATATGTATCGAGATTGTTCATCCTGATGTTACAACTTAACATAGTGAAACATCCAAGTAGTTGATGCTTGTTGTGAGCAGAAGACAAGTATGTTTTCCTCTGGATTCGGTATGTCTGTATTCAGAGGATACCTATTTTAGCTTCTGGCTTTACTCTGTTTATTGTTTTAAGAGATGATGTTGAAAAAGCATTTTGCGTAACTGGGTGTGTGAGTCAGCTGTTATCACAGTGGGGTTGATACTGGTGCTCAAATGAGTAAAACCTGACTTGGTATCCTGAAAGATTTCCCCTTGAGCATGATTATTTTACTGGATCATTTTCAGGGGTCAGGTTAAAGGTAAGAGAAGTTGAACCTCTAATAGTGATGTCTTTCCTTCTGGGTAGAGGTGCCTAATAATATTTCCACTGCTTGTCTTGGACATTCATATTCATAAGCAAGCTTTTCTGAGTAATTAGTATTTCTCAGTTGTCTTCAGTGTTTCTGAATGTTTTGATTACAAGTCTTTACTTTTTTTTATTTGCTTCGGTTATTCATTTATTCTTCTGTGCCTTACCTCATTTGCTGAACTGCATTTACTGCAGTGTGTAATTGTGCTATGGCCAGACTTAGTGTTGGCTAGATGTGGCATTTTATGAAAGGCTGAAATGAGTGAGAGAGAATTGAACCGGTCTTTTTCAGAATGTCAGATGGGGAGTCAGTACTGGAGTTATGAATTCTGGAAGTTTGGCTTTTCATGATAGAGAACTATCTCAGCATTATAGCTGTTGTTTCCAGGAGGATGGTGTGAGTAGGAGATGAGACTTCTCAGCAATTCATGACCTTCTTGTCATAAGTAGGATATTTGAAATTGTTGGTTTGAGAAAATGTTTGGCAATGTTTAATAATGTTTACAGCTTTTGCATGCTGGTTGTAGTTACTAAGGATATTTTTCAAACTAGCGTTAAGGTAAAATATATGAGAATGGTCATAAGTTGCATTTGTCTTAATTTGGTCTTCAGCGGGAATTTTGTCACTGGTTTAAGATTATACGAGTTCTTGTTTTAAATTTCTTGACCAGTAGTTCAGCTAAAACTTTTGGAAGGTCCCCATCTAGAAAGCAGAACTACTCTTCTAAAAATGAAAGCTCTGTGGAAGAAAGTTTTGAGGATCTACTCTTGAAGTATAAGCAGATACAATTAGAACTTGAACACATTAATAAAGATGAAAGACTGGCTTTGAGCAACAGGGAAGAAAATGAGAAACAAGATGATGAAAAAACAGTGGACACTGAGGACCAAAAAACTGTAAACAATGACAGTATTAAAACGGACGCTCTAAAAGAAGTACCTCCTGAGGAGAAAAATCCAGTTATGGGCTTTCAGGCATTTGAACTGAAACCTCTCAGACAAAAACTACCTACTCCAGCTGAGAGGAGCAGATTGAAGAAAGCCAAAGAAGGAACAAAGCCGTCCTCGCAAAAATCTGAAGTAACAGAATCTGGCCAAGGTAAAGATACTTGTAAAGTTATTTTAGCTTGTGAAGTTCTATTTGCTTGCTATTGTCTGTTGTAGATGTTGGGGAAAACTTTACTGTAATTGAAGTGTTAAAACTTAAATATTAAGTTAATATAAACTTAAGTATTGTGTTTTGTAATTTCTTGAATTACATAAACGTGTTTAGAAGCATGTTTTTGTTTTGGATTTGTATTTTAAAAAATGTGTTTTCTTAGACTGTTTGGCAGAAAGCACGAGACCAAGACTTGAAGGTTTTAACTGCTGTTCACAGTAGAAATCATTGACATGTCACTGAAAGTTTTACTTCTGCTTTTGCCTTGTTCTTTTCTTCAGCAGCAAAATGTTTTTTTTTTTAGCTGTAAAAAGAGCTTTTGAGACACCTTTTTCTGCATTTCATCTTTGTGTGGTTTCTTAAGTGTAAGATCAAGATTGTGGAATATTCTGAGCTGGAAGGCACCCACAATGATCATCAAGTCTGACTAAGTTAATGCCCCATACAGGGACCAAACCCATGACCTTGGCATTATTAACATCATAAGATATTTTCACGGGAATTATTTTGATCATTGTTAATATTCATGAATAGTCAAGAAATCATAGGCCAGAAATGGAAAGGTTTTGTGGACTAAATGCAGCCAAAGGGTAGAATAAGTGTCTTGTCAAAGATAGTTCTGAACTGCTGACTAAAGAGGTAATTGCTGAGATGCATTAGGCAGTTACGGGGGGCGGGGGGAGGGAGGAGAGTGATCATGTACACCTGGCCTGTGGTAAAAGCACTTGAGCTTACTTGTAAGTCTGCAGCAAAATAAGGCAGCTGACTTAAGCTTCCTACTGCAAGGCTTCATGTCACTCTGGTAAGTGATTGCTGTGGTTGAGGGTGGTGCTTGAGGCTATCACTTGTCATCTGCTGTTCACTAATTTGCCAGTGTGTGTAAACTATCAATTTGAGTGGGAAGATTCAAAGTAGTTAATGGATTGAATTAGAATGCAGGTGAGTAATTGGCGGAGCTGTGTAGAAAGAGCACTTGAAAGTCAAAATTATTTATGGATGACTTCAGAATGAGATAGATCTTGTAAAGAAAACAAAAGAGAACTCATCATTAGTAGTCAAACCACCTCATTCTAGGTAATTTCTCCCCCTTGTGTTTTCCATTAATAATATTTTTTAATGTGTTCTTTAGGAGGCCATACAGGTTTTATTGACAGACATGAAGAAAACAAATTTTGGTGATAAAAGAAAAACTAGTGATCTGTGGGAAGAGGGCATAGTGGGACAGGAGTAAAGCAGCTATTTAAAAAGCAAAATGGTCTCAAGAATCCAGCTTCCAAACATTGAAGCATTGAAGTTAATAATATAGTTCATATTATAATGAAAAATAAATGTGGTAATATGCATATTAAGAGCATTTAATTTTTGCATGTTATTCAGATCTATGATTTATTAATGATATGAAAGCAGACAGATTATGTATGAATGAATGTTTATGACAATGTAAGGCACGCTTCCAAAGAAAAATTCAGCAGATTGGAGTTATTGCAGATTCATATATATTAAGTGAATATATATACTACATTAATCTCCTTACTGCCACATGCTGCATGTATTGGGAAATCAGCAAAATTTGATTTTTTTTAAAATGGTGTACTGGATGTTTCTGCAGACCTGTAAAGTTGAGGAACTTAAAATTCAGGAGAGTTTCAGTCTCTCTCTCAAATAATTTCTCTGTAGTTCAGCTGTTCTGACAGTGTTGACAGTATTCCCTACTTTACTTCCTGTGTTGTGCCTTAGCCTGTTGTGTCCATGTTGTCCGCTTCTGGTTTGAAAGAGCATTTGTAGTTGTATAGAATGTCCCTTCATATGTCTGCATCAAAAAAGACCTGCTGTACTATCTGTCTTCCTACTTTCATCCTGTGAACTGGATGGTTAGGAACTTTATGTAATCTGCTAAGTTTTTTGAATATTTTTCTGTAGTTCATATGGGTATTAGATATTACTCTTCCTTTTTTTTGTATGTGCATTTTTAACAAATGCACAGATGTGCAAGTTTTTTTTAAGTTTCAGTTTCATTTATATATAAGATCTTGGTATACTTTGACCAGTGCCTTTCTGGATGTAATTTTTATGAAATTCTAGGAGGAGTTAAAGCTGTACAGAATCTGAATTTATTTTCCACCGTTTTGAATTGTAAGAAGGAATCTTTCTTTGAGGAAAGACTAATACAGCAAAAGAACTCCAAGCTTCTCTAAATGTTTCCTTCCTTTGTCTGGTGCAAATGAACATATAAATGTATGGTTATATAAAAATGCATAATTATTTTTGGCAGCCAATTATATTACTGATTATCTGCTGTAATAATATATGTAATTCTCCAATATATACAGCATTATGTGTACCATATGTACAATATCGTATGTTAATGTGTGTATATATATGCAACTTACAAGAATTGGCTATATTTTGTGAAGTCTAGGAAATTAATGTTTTAGCATCTAAATGTTTTGCAGGAAAACTGCTGTATTATTCGTTTCCATAGGATAACTTTTTTCTGTTTTCCTTTGGTGTAAGTGGAGCAAGTGTGTTCTTACTGCAGCTTTGGGCCTTCATATTTAATTTTGCAAAAGAATGACCAGTTACTCAAAATAGCTGCCAGTGAAATATGAGATGCTCAGGACAACAGCTGATAAGAGATGGTAGTGTAAAACACATGACATGAAGTCGTCTTTTCTCCTTGTCTGCAAATCTGTTTTTCTCTGTTTAGTGAGGAAGTACATGTGAACCCTAAGACAGAGTTACTAAGAAATGAAGAGTCTTGCCTTAGGCTGGTGGAGTCATGATTTTATCAGACATGCCAAATTTATATGAATGTTTGTTCATGTGATCTTGCATGTACCACTGCCATTATTCTATACTTTCTGTCAGTGATACTGATAAAATATGGTTGTATAGATGAAAGTTCATGTATCATTTTTAATGTAGTTCTGTCTCATGAGAAACAGCTTGTTCAAAAATATGGTATTTTTTTCTCTTGGAAGGTACAGAAGACAAAGAGCAAACATCAGTGCGAAAGCTTAGCAGTTTGGATGTTGCATCTGAAAAGGTAAGAAAATATTCCTCCATAGATGAGGCATGATTGCATTATGATACTCTGACTTTTTTCAAATGGCAGTCCAGAAACATTCTGGTAATAGGAACTGTCAATTTTAAAAAAATTACACTTATTGGTAAAGTAGGATTTTGAGCTTCTTTCAATAAAAATATTGGGGAAAGATTTCAAAAGACCTTGTAAGGAAAAAGTTGTTAAATTATGTTTCTTGACTTTGTCTCGTTCTTTCTTTTCTTTTCTTCTCAAGAAGCTGCTTGATGATGAGGAGGAGATGTCTGAATTGCAACTTAGGCTTCTTGCACTTCAGTCTGCTAGTAAAAAATGGCAGCAAAAAGAACAACAGGTGATGAAGGAAAGCAAGGAAAGATTAACGAAAACGAAAAGTGTAACACAGAAAATCAAAGCCAGTACAAAAGCACATTCAACAAAAAAACCTGGTACTACAGGTAATAAGTTTAATATTACTGAAGTAGCTGTCAATGGCATGGCCTGAAAAAAAATGTTATGTGTACAATAAGCTTGTAGTCATTCTAAACTCTCACATTTACTCAAAACTCTTCAAGAATCTAGGATTAGGTGGAACCAATTAGATAAGATGCAGTTAATCACATGATACTTTTTTTATTTAAAGGCAGGCAAACTTTGAGGAAGCAACAGACAAAGACAAAGAAGATGCAGCAGCAAAAGGAACTAGACAGGCGTCAGAAAGAGGAAGACCAGAGGAAGCAAGAAGAAGAGGAGGAGAGGAGAAAGAGAGAAGAAGAAATAAGAAAAATTAGAGACCTCTCAAATCAAGAAGAGCAGTACAATCGATTTATGAAGCTAGTTGGAGGAAAGAGGAGATCAAGAAGCAGGGTAACAAATTTCTTACATGGTGTTCTGGCATTACATTTAGGATTCATGAGTGATTTGCCTCATTTGGTTTTGTGTCACCATCCTGTCTGCATCCCCTTGTTCTTCTCCCCGCTCTTCCCATCCCTAGAATAATCAAAATATAGCAATGAAAGAAAAGCTCAATGTACTTCAGTGTTTACAGTGTTTTAATTCCACAGTAGACAAGCATTCCCTTTGGATTTGGAAAATCAATTTTGTATGAATTGTACATTTGCAAGTCAACGGTAGAGCATTTTTCTCCTAAGGATGTTTTTACATTGTGATCAAAGAGCAGCCTGTAATTTAACACTAACTGATCAATGAAACTTCTTTGGCTTTCTTTTAGATTTCAAGCTTCTCCACATTTTCTATTTTTTCCTTCTTTCAAAATATTGTTTGAGGGCTTGGTTGCTTTGTAGTATTTACTCAGTGTAGTATTTAATCTATTTTGTTGAGGCATAAGATTACACCCAGGCAAAAGATAATTAATTTAAGCTCACATAGTGTCAAATTGATGAAGTAATAGAGTTACTGCAGTGGTCATCATGCTATCCTTGTAGGCTGTTTTTGTTCTCTCATACTGAGATTAGCAAAAGGCACTTGAGTAACTAATATCTGTCTCTAAAATATTTGTACATTACAGGAAAAAAAAGGCTGTTTCTATAGCATTAATTCTTTCATTGAGGAAGCAGTACAGCCATTGCAGATGGATGCTTCAAGAGCTTGGAGCTACTAATGCTGTGAGAAACAGCATCTGAGGGAATTGAGGCTCCCTGTTTGAGGTCATGTTGTAGAAGAATCATATTTATAGTAATGCTGAATGGAGGCTAAAAATGTTTGACTGTGAACAGTAGATATTCTAGAAGTTGCCAAAATGTCTTCTGTATACCTCTGAAAAATACAAGTTACAGAGTCTGAGAAGTCATACTTAGGTATTCTGCCTATTTTCAGCCCTAGGTGGTCTGCATATTTTCAGTCCTGAACATTGATTGGCATCTATACAGTGTTAGGAGGTTTTTAAACAATCTGCTTTGAGTTGATAGTCTCTCGGTTTGTCTCAGTGTGGCATATGGCTCCTTCTGGGACAATAGAAAGAGTGTTCATTTGGGAGTTGTTTCTAGCAAGGGTGGTTCAAGTGTACTGGGTAGTTGCCATGACAGATTACCAGAAATAATAAAGCATTTAATTCACTTGCAGTCTTTCAGATATATATGTATATATAACCATGCCCATTTACCAGATATATAATGACCGAAAAGGTATTTAAAATTTTTTTCCATGTATCATAACACCCCCCACCCTGTCATCATGGAAGAGATACAGTTTGTTTAGTTGCTGCCTACAGTGGATTTATTGAAAGGTAATATTCAGTTTTTTCTTCTTGTACAAGATAAGTAAATTGTATTTATAAATCAATCAGAAGAAAAATTTCTAAGGACCTTCTTCCAAAATTTATTTCTTAGTGGTTTACTCTGAAATAATGATGCAAGACCAGGTAAATAAAATACCTTTTGTGTGTTCAGTCATCAGATACAGACTTGAGATGGTCTTTGGATAAGCAGTCTACAGAGGGTGCAGGAGGAATATATCAGTATGATAATTATGATGAAGTTGCTATGGATACAGACAGTGAAGCTAACTCACCAGGTAAGACTTAGTTTTCTTATATGGTGATTGGTAAAAATAGGTAAAATGTAGGAAATAAGCCGCTGTTCTGGAAAGAAAATGTTTATTTTGAGCTGTCTGAATTATAGAACTAGCATTTTAAGGTGATCTAATTATGTTAATGCTGACTCTTTCCATCTCTGCTGTAGTGGTTTTTTTAAGGTCATCAGAGTTTTTTTTTCACTGCAGTACTGTTATGCTTGTATATTCCCAATCAGCTGTGCAGAGTGTTGACTGGACAGACAGCAGCTTTGCGAGAAAAGGGCCTGGGGGTTCCAGTGGACATTAAATGACATGTAGGTCAGTGTTGTGGCTTTGGGTGACAGGTGAAACAGCCTGGATTGTGGCACTGTGACTGTTGGGCATCAGTGGCTGGAGGGGCCTGTTAATCACTGGTGAGATGTCCAGTTTTCTGGTTTCACAGTAGGAGAGAGTGACATTCTAGAATGTGCCTAGCAAAAGACCTTTTTGACTCAGGGAACTGTTTTAAGCCTTTTTATCATAAAGTTCATTGGGAGACTGGAGCACTTGGCTTACAGAAGGAGACTGAGAGCTGCATTTGTGTTGAGAAGGCTAAGGAAGGATTTTGCTCTTGTCTTCAACTACTTAGTGGGCAGTTGCAGACAAGACAGAACCAAACTCTTCAGTCAAGTGGGCAACAGAAGGACAGGTAACAGCACTTCAATTGTAACAAAACAAATTCTGCTTAGATAGAAGATGGTCAAGCACTCTAGAGCAGGTTTAAATGTTGTGGAATCTCCATCGTCAAATAATACCTTGAACTCGGCAGCCTGACTTTGAGAGCAGGCCTGGTTTGGGCACTTTTGTTGGGTCATACATCTTCCAGAAGTCTCTTCCTGCCTGAATGATTTGTTGACTCTTGAGTCTGAGGTACATTGAAAGTAGTAGGGTTTCTGTGTTCCATCTCAGCGTGTGGAGAGTTGAGAACTTAATTAAGCAATGTACTTGATTGGCTACTTTTTTTTCCTCTTGCTTTTCATCTTCCACCGTTTTTTTCTTTTTATCTTCTTTTTTCTCCTTTCTTGTCAGACTTCCTTATACATTACTTTCTTTAAATACAACACCTGCTATTTTGTACATGGAAGCTATGCAAATCTCGCTTGATAAAGCATCTCAATTTCTCATTTCATGTTTCAGAATTTATCAGCTGTGCTTTGGGTCTGCTTCTCTCCTACTTTGGGTTGTGTTGCACTTTTGGTAGCCTGTAATCAGGCTGCTGAGATACCTTGTTTTAAAAGGTAAATTCTTGCAGATCAAATTGAATTTGAGGGCTGCATTACCTTAGCAGTACTGGTTGGCTGTACTTATATTTTGTATGTAAAACAGAAAATGTAACTACTCTTTTTTGAAATACGTATACATTTAGTAAAAAGGCACTAGGCAGTGTCTGGTGTTACCTTTGAAATTAGTGCGTTGTAAAAACATTTGTCTCTGCTACTTTAAATTTGTTGAAGCATAAATCATGAGTTGTTGTTTAATAAATACCTGTCAGATATCTTATATTCAGTATTTTAATTACAGCTTCTTCCCCAGTGCAGCCTCCTTTCTTTGAGTGTCCAATAGGATATTTTCCACCTCCAGTACCACCAGTTTCCTTGCCACTACCTCCCCCAATTCCAGTAAGTAACCTTGGTTGTTCTCATTTTGTATCTGATTTCTAATGCTAAAGCTAGGATTAAATTTAGGTTCTGGTTCTGGTCCTGTACTTTGTTTAGTGATTCTCTTGAACTATCTGTTAGACGTGTGGTTGCTTTTTTAAATCTCTTTAGTTCAGCTATCTCTTGGCTGGTGCAGTTGTTGGTTAATGGTGGTTTTCCTACTGAAATTCTCTTCATTGTTGGAGCTGTGCTTTTTCATACAGAAACCAAAAATTGACAGAAGCATGTAAGGAAAAAGAATTAATTGGAATTATTAGCACAAGGCAACTTTGCCTTATTATCTGTAGGCCACATGTATAGGTAGATAAGCTTGATCTCTGACTTGTTACCTAGAGGAGGGGAAAGCCAAGACATACAGCTCATCAGTCATTCAAACTTTGTGCCTTTTGACTGTGTTTTGTCTTCTCACCTAAGAGTCCACATGTAAATTGAATTAGTGTGGAGTTTTTTTTCCACTACCAATTTTTTTTCAGCGAATGCTTGTTACTCTTCTCAGAAAAGCAATAGAAAGGTACAATTTCCTCTCTTGACAGCTTCTGAACTCTTGACTATGAGAAATTGTAATTTTGTTAGCTAAGACAGTTTTATAAAGCTGTTTAAAGACTGCTGGTCAACTATATTTCTTTGGCTACACTACCTCTGATTCAGATTCTCATTTAGATTTAGTTTGTATGTCTCCATAGTTTTGCACTATCCAAATCTAACTTTATTGCTTCCGTTAACCTCTGTGAGAAATAACTGTTCAGTGACAGCCTTTGACAGGGATGTAAATGTAGTTTAAATGTTAATTAAACTGACACAATTTAGGTTATTTTTAAACCATGGAATAATCTAGGTCTCAACCTCTGCTAAGTAATCATAAAGGAGTATTAATTTTCACATTTCAAACCTTTGTTTTACTTTTTTTCTCAGCCTGTACCATCTTTGAGCCATCTTTACATGGAGGGTATTCCTTGTGTTTCTCTTGAGCCGCCTCCACCTCTTCCCCCTCTTCCCCCTGAAGAGCCTGAGCAGCCACCAAAACCTCCATTTGCTGATGAGGAAGAGGAGGAGGAGATGCTCTTAAGAGAAGAATTACTCAAGTCTCTAGCCAACAAGCGTGCTTTCAGAGCTGAGGTACTCCATTGTTTTTTGAATGTAAGCCTCCAGATGGTAATCTTGACCAAAATTTCAGTGTGATCTGCTATAAGTGAAGTGTACAGGGGTTTTATGCTGCATTTCTGGAGACTTATAAAAAACTCAATCAGAGCCACTCTGAAATTGTAAATTGCACCTATCCTGTTAATTCTGAAGCAATTATGAAATTTCAAGGAACTTGAAAATGGAGTAAGTCAGAGGAATAAGGGTTTTCTGCCAGAAGATGTTCATAACTTCTGAAGTTTCAGTTAGAAAGTAAGACAAGTAACTTTGTTTCAGCGTTCTAGGAAAAGGCATTGGAAGGGGTTAACTGTTTTTTTATTTCTGTTCTTGTTCGGAGGGTTTCTGTTGGAGTGAGAAGCTGAGCTTTTGTGGTTTTGAAAGAATATATTGGTTTTGACCTTACTTAAAGGGTCTTTTTCAGTTGACCTGTGAATAACTGGCCTGCTCCTGTGTGCCTTTTTGATATTACTGCAGAATTGCAACATTTGTCTAATACATTTCAGTAGTCTGCCTAAATCACATTTTCAAGTTCCAAGACCTATATGAAACAGTCTAATTTGTGCTGATGCTTTTTAAAGTAGCTATGTATGGTGTGTATTTTTAAGACCATATTTTTGTCCTGTTTTTTAGGAAACATCAAGTAACAGTGGTCCACCCTCCCCTCCTGTTCCAGACAACTTGCAGCCTGTGCCAAGAAGCAATCTGTCTGCTGTCAGTATTAATACTGTGTCTCAGCCACGGGTGCAAAATACAAAGTTTGTTAGAGTACCGAGGCTTCCTCGAGCAGTGATCACGGTAAGGAAATACTGGTGCTTTTTACTAATAAGACTGAGTTGAAACTGAGCTCAGTTTAAGTGAAGAGCAGACTTAGGTTTTCTAGTGATACAGCAGAGAAGAGTGAAGCTTCAGTTAAACATTTGAATTATTAGTCACTTTGACAATCCATATGCTCTTCTAGAAAGACTTTGACATTGAAGCAAGAATTTATAGCTGAAGAGAGCATCAAATATGCCAGCATGCAGTGAATTAAGGGATTGTAAATATAGTTCAATTATTTTCTTACACAGACTAACACAGAAACCACTGCCAAAGCGGAGGCAGTCTTACTCTTCTTCCTGCACCTGGCCAGTTGGTGTCTCTCTTCCTTTAAAGTGGAGTTAGGAGCATCAGTCCCATTTCTTATTTAACATGCTAAATTGGCTAGAAGACTAACTTTTGTGGGGGAAAAAGTACTTTTTTTTAGGAGGAGTTAAATTTTTTCAGTGACTAGTGTATACATCAAAGTTAGCATGTCTAAGAGTGTGGCTGGAAGAGAGTATTTGTGAGGAGAAGACCAGTGCCTTGTGCCAACATGAACTGGAATTTCCCCTGGCCATCCTATTGTTGTGAAAAATTGATGCAGCTGGAGTATATCTAGAAGTAGTAGAGACAACCCATATCTTGAGAATTGCCCCGAGTATCAAAAAGAACTATTATGGAAGTTTGTGTATTTTTAATTTTAAAAGATTGTGGGATTTTGATGGGGTTAATGCTTTAGAAGAGACTTAGAGCTTTGACAAGGTTCTGTTCTGAGATAAAGGGTAATGTATAACTATAGTTGTCCAGATCTACAGTGCAAGATTAGAAGAGCAGTCCTGGAAATGTAAAATAAGTTGCTTTTTTCCTAAGCTGTAACTCCAGAGCATTTGAGGTTAGTCTAGGTTATCTGCTTGTTTCTGCATTTTTCTTTGTGCTGGAATTGGCACACCTGATAGTCAGTGAACTTTTTACATTTGTGTTGGCAAAAGATGATTTATCATGATTTCATCTATTCATTACATTCTGTTTGTGTTCTACCAAATTAAACTGCCTGAGCAGCTCACTATAAGATCAGCTAAGTAGCACTGTGGGACAAGAGACATGGCAACTGTGTAGCAGAAAGATGAGGGAATTTTGGTACGTCTGCCACACCAATTCTGATGCGGATTTGATTGGCTGTTACCTCTCAGTTACTTAGAAAAACTCAGGGCAAATGACACACGATAAATTTTAAGTTGCAATTGAAGCAATTAATCAAGTATAGGAGTTGGGTGTTTGAGATTTGTATGCTATGACTATGGACCAATAAATGTGCCACAGATACTTGGGAATAGATTGGAAACATTGGAGTACCTTTCATATCTTCATGTTAATATTACACACAGTCTTACAATATCAAGACTATGTGTAATATTAATGTCTTGTGGAGATGTACAAATGCTTATTTTTTGCTTGCAGTGTGGGATTGGTGTGTATGATAAGAAAAGGAGTTTAACCTTTTTTTCTTCTTGTGTGTGCTCTGTTACACCTGTGTCTCTAATGTTGTCTTCTTACTGCATTCTCACCCCAGCTTCCAAAACACAAGTCTGTTGTGGTTACGTTAAATGACTCAGATGACAGTGAGTCTGATGGAGAACCCTCTAACTCAACTAGTAGTGTGTTTGGAGGACTAGAATCTATGATAAAAGAAGCAAGGAGAAATGTTGAGGTAAATGCTGTCAAAAGTTTAATAATTCTAATGATTTTTCTTCATGTATGGAATTTAAACTTTGGTATTTGGTCAAGAAATACCGAATTGCATCAGAAGAGGGTAAGAAGAAGGAGTACATGACTCCTGTCTGGACAAATACATTGTAATTTGTAACTTGGGTTGCCTAAGCTAATCAAAGTTGTTGTAGATGGCATCCTGAAGATAGAACTTGTAATATATTTTGGTTTGATTTTTTCAATTAAAATTCAGTGCATCGTTAAGCAAAAAAGTAGTGGCTTAAAAGATCTTACCAGTCTTGAAAAGCTTTAAGTTAGTGCTGAAATTCCTCTTAGAAATACTGCTTGATAGCTGTATTCAAAACTAGTGTAACTGGTACTGACTTGAGTCTAATTGTAATAGGCATCAAAAATCAAAGCACCTCCAAAATCAGAAAAAGAGAATGATCCAATGAGAACTCCAGAGGCTCTGCCAGAAGATAAGAAAATAGAATACAGACTTCTAAAAGAAGAGATTGCCAGGTAACTTAAGTTCAATTGTTCATGTAAAATGTGTTTTATTTGTAACCCTTTACTAGTCTAGTTTTGTAACTTGAAGGAAGACCTGAATTTAGAAACCATACCATCACCTTCAGGTTTTTCCCCTCATGCAGTTTTTTGGTAAGACAACATAGAGGTCATAAGAAAATCCTTGGACTTGAACTGACTTAGAGTAACTGATTGCAGTTGTGGAAAGTACTTTTTCTCTTAACTTGAAATCTTGTCCTGCTACTTTTTTCAAGGATTTAAAAACTCTTGGGAATACACATTAAAATTAATTGAAGCTATTGAACATATTTTTAACATTCTGTTTCAGTCGTGAGAAACAGCGCTTAATTAAGTCTGATTCAGTGAAGAACAATTCATCCCCTGCAAATTCTGATGGTGAAGTTGATGGAATTGGGAGAATAGCAGTAGTGACAAAACAAGTCACAGAAGCAGAAGCAAAGCTGAAGAAAAACAGGTATGCATTTCACTGTTGTAAAAGTCTCACTTTTTGCTTATCGGGATGAAAAGGATGAAATATTTTTACATGTGTAGTAGTTCAAGTGTTGTAGTGCTAGTGTGGTGTTGTTTAAGTATGGTTTGTCATACTAAGTCTTTTCAGCTATGTTTATGTTCAATGACTAGAATATGATTTGTGCCACCTGATAGGGGTTTTCTCTTGTTGCATGCCTCTTCCATGTTTCTTACCCTAATTTCAACTTATGGTTGGAAGTATAAGTGCTTTGCATCCTCCTTCAGCTTCTTTTGCCACTTGTTTATTTCTGTATGGTCTTGTGAACAAACTGATTTGTGGTCAGTCATCAGCTGAAGAACGATCTTCTCTCTTTACCCATATACCTAAGTGTTTATCTTCCTTTGACGCATAGCTTTTTGTAATTTGTCTACTCTGTTGTTGTGCCATAATATTATGCCACATATTATGATTTGGTAGTGTGTGTATGTGCCCTAAGATGGAACTAGGTTTTTACTCAAAAGAGAGCAAGAACATGTGTGTTTTGGTTGTCATTATATTAAAAACAGTCTTAGATGGAGCATTTGCTTACCTTCCCCTGTCCTTGTAACTAGAATGCTTTTATCTGCATTCTACTTACATGCTGAACGTGGGATGCTGAAACATGCTGTGTATATTGACAGTATTTACTATCTTATGGATGTTAGGACTGTCTGGAGAGGCTTCATTTTTAGTCTTTTTATAAGTGAGGAGAGCTGTGTTCTTAAATAAGTGGGATTTTGGAGGAGCAGCAGTAGCTCTAAGCAACTTATTTATGAAAAAAATTGTGTAAATTTGTTTTTTATTTCAGAATGCTGTTGATGAAGGATGAGTCTGTCTTGAAAAATTTGTTGCAACAACAGGCCAAGAAGAGAGAGAATGTTCGAATTGCTGAAAATAAAATTAACAAACTGGCTGAACAGCTACAAGCAACAGAGAAGATCTTGAATGCTAACAAGGCATTTCTCAAGAGGCTTCAGGAACATGTAACTGGCACTCTGAAATATTTCTGTTTCCTAGAGCTGGAAATCTTGAAATGACATGCCTGATTTTTGGAGGCAGTAGGCTTTCTTTGAATTACTTACTGATTCCCATCTAGTTATATTGTATCTCAGTTCCGTGTAATTATATTTTATTGTATGGTTATAAATTTGCATCTTGCTGTAGTATTCAGTTTTTATTTTTATTTTTTTCAGATACATAAAGTTCAACAACGAGTTACAGTAAAAAGAGCTCTGGCATTAAAATATGGAGAAGAACTTGCTCGAGCAAAAGCAGTAGCAAGTAAGGAACTTGGGAAACGAAAGCTAGAGCAAGAGCATCTTGGTGTAAGTCAGCATGCTTTTAGACCAAACCACTTGGAAAAGAGTATCAATTTTGATTAACAAAGTTCAAATGGAATTTCAGAAAAGCATTTCAGAAACAATGTAGGGAATATTATCGCTTTTGTTCGTTTTTGAAAAATCAAAAAAAAGGCGTTAATGATTTGAGGAAGAAAACTCTTCAAAACCTACATTTCTATGCTGGGTGAATGGCATTCATAATAAGAGGAGCCATATGGCTGTGAAAGAAGAAAATACTGTATTTTCTGTAGACATCAATGGTTTAGTTAAACTATCAAGCTATGTTGCTGCAGAGGGGATCTGATACTGTTTTGAAAAACAAAATAGATGCAATCAAGGCTAAAATATTATTCAAAATTTTAGTGCTGCTCCTACTCCCAATATAACTGTATGTACTTGTTTTATGGAACTATAAAAGCACCACTTTTAATTGGGGCCAGAACTTCTGTTGAAACTCTGTACATGATGTAGAGTATTTTTATTGCAAAACCTGTGAGTCTGCCACTTCATTTGTGGCAAACTTTTTGTTGTTTTTCTGCTGTTTATTGAAATCTTCAGGCAAGAGTTAAAAATATGTATTTATAAACTCTGAATTAAATATTTTGCTTGTTTTTCCCTCCTGTCAATAGATCAGTAGATGAGAAAACTGAAATGAAGAGTTTTTTTCTTTTCAGCCAAGCAAAATGTTGAAATTGGAGACCTCCCCTGCGTCAAGTCCAAAAAAGCCTTCAGCAGAATTGATTGCACTAGAAAAAAAACGACTGCAGCAACTAGAGTATGAATATGCTCTAAAGATCCAGAAGCTGAAGGAGGCCCGTGCACTTCAAACCAAGGAACAATCAAATACTACACCTCATGTAGAAGAGGAGTCTGAATTTGCATTACCTCAGCCATCGCTTCATGATCTTACACAGGACAAATTGACTTTGGACAGTGAAGAAAATTATGTTGATGATGAGGTTTTGTCTAATTCAAACAGAGAACGAAGGAGATCTTTCAGAGAATCTAATTCTTTTACTAAGCCGAATCTTAAACACATGGACACTCCAAAACAAGAAACTATAAACAAACTTTCTAAAAAGGCTGCAGAAGAGCCTGAGCTTTTCCTTGGGTTGAATATTGATGAACTGAAAAAACTTTATGCTCAAGCTGACAGCTTGAAAGAACTGCTAATGAAAAGTACTGCCTTTATTGTGCCTAAGGAAGATCTCTTGTATGGTCAGGTAAATGTTTTACAATTAAACCTGAAGTTTGTCTTTATTAGGTGGTATCGCAACTGCTGTATGTCTGTTCATCTGTTTCCTAGGAAATCTCAGTGGACATGGATTTTTTTACATCACAAAGTAAACAAGCTGAAGTGAAACCATTTCCATTTGGACCGTATCGTAGTCCTCTCCTACTGTTTAAGTCCTACAGGTATGAAGACTGTAGCAGCTCTTTGACTTGTGCTTATATGTTTTTCTTCAGATTTTCTGCAGTGCTCTTCCTGCTTACCAGGGCATGTACAGACAGACATGAACTAGTGAGAAATTTGACTATTCCTAAACAGTACTGTCTTGCTTAGGGAATCTAATGATTTTATTCAGTCTTTTTTTCTGCTATGTGCATGTCCCTTGGTTTTGTGCAATACGCTGCTTTTACATTGTATTGCACATTGTTTGATTTAACTAAACTAAGAAAGTGGTTAAGCGTTTAAAAACGGGATTTTTATGTCTAGTGTGAAGCATTGTAAATCCAAGAAGCATATTTCAATGACAGTCTTTGAA
>VXBU01009906.1:73119-161633 GCA_013400315.1 Bombycilla garrulus | reverse complement strand
TTGAAAAATTGGTCCTTATGACTTCAGCATAGCTTCAAGCTCATTGTAGAACCTCACATAGTGGTTGATATTAAGCATACTTGATATGAAAAATGTATACCAAATAAATGATAAAAAAATAATATTGTCATTTAATTCCAGCTTCCTGGAAAAGTACTGGCTAAGTTTGTTTCTTTAAAGGCTGGTGTTAAATTGTATTAAAATGTAATTTGTTTACCAATGTTATGAGTATATTTAAAAGCAGATATGAATTGGGTAGGAATGGACTCAATATGGTAGCCTAACTACTGGTAAAATAGGAGTGAACTTTATTCTGGATCTTTAAGTTAGCTTTTAGTTGTTGTTATCAGACCCATTGTTTGACTCTTTAATATACCAAGTGATATCTAATTCCTATTATTACCTTTTTTGAACTTGAAAGCTCTGAATACTGTAATGTAGGCTTAAGTTTAGAAAAGGCCCATATGTATTTAATCAAATTTCAAAGCAAACAATAGTTTTTCTGTGGGTATTGTTTTCTTTATGCCTCACCCAAGTATGTACTAAAACTTTCTTAATATATTGTTGCTATGATAAATGTAATAATTGCTTATTTATTTGTTTTAGGCAGCACATGAAAGATTGCACTCTTAGCCGTAAGCAGCTCTTTCAGGATATTCTGTCTTACAATTTAGAACTGATTGGCTGTTCAGAAAAAAGCACTGATGAGGAAATCAGCGCTNGCTGGTGTTCAGGGTGGTGGGGAGCAGTGAGCATGGAATCTTTACCTCCCTCCTTCCTCAGTTCTTTCTGTAACTACTGGACTGACCTGTTTCAGTGGAGCTTGAATTTTATAACAATGCCTTTGCCATATAGGCAAGTTGCTAAAGAAGACTTCCTTCTTTTTCATTTCTTTATGCTAGTGTGTTAAATCAAATCACCATGCCTCTTAAAGCAGTCATATTTCATAAATCTATCATAAGTTGTGTTAAATTGCTCATAGGTTACTTAACTGTTTTAATCCATATACATACCTAAGCTGCAGATACTCTTGTTTCAGAAAAATACATAGAAAAACTTTTTGGTATAAACCAAGATCGTATGTCAGTGGATCAGATGGCTGTTCTTCTGGCCAGCAATGTCAATGAGAGTAAAAGTCACAGTAAGTAACTTGGTAGATTAAGTATCGTATGTGTAAACTTTCAAAAATTGTATAAGTAGCTTGATGACTTTGTAAACCAAGAGTATATTTTCATGTCATGTATTTATCTCAGTATTATAAATTCTGATTATGGTAAAATTAAGTCAACAGAGTTTAAGGGAAGTTTTGAAGTTCCATTTGCAGCATTTATGCACTTAAGCGCAATAAATTTTAAATAAGTAGTATTGAAATTTATACTCTTCTACTGAGCTCACAATCTTTTTGTCTAAAATCTTTATTAGGAAAAATATTTTACTCTTGAATACAGAAAAGAGAGTTTTTATGACTTTTTTTACAGCACCTCCACATACAACTTGGAAGGAGAAAAGGAAATGGAGACCAAAGTACTGGAGAAAACCTCTGTTAGATAGTAGCAGCAGTGAAGAGGAACAGTTTTTTGGACCTATTAAATATGGTAATCTGGATGTGTGGCACCCTTTAAATGAGTACTGGAGGAAAAAACCCACCTACCTCTTTCTAACACTCAATTTTTAAAGTGCTTCTTGAGAACCAGTGCTTTTAATAATTTTCTTGACTTTATGCTTCCGGTACACAAACTTTATTTTGCATGAATTTTTGGGTAAAGGTTAACCTACTCGTAATTCTATTAGATTTTTTTCTGTAATATGACTGGAAATCAGCGTGGAATTGTTAATTACCTGTTCTTAAAAGGAGCATAAGGAACTGTTTCCCTGGAGTGTTTTTGCCTTGCCCGTACACCATTAGGATTTTTAAAAATTTTCATTTTCCTTCAACAGCCTTGCTTTCTTCTTCCCTCTCCCCTTGAACTTCAAACACTGCTGTTTTACTATTTAGTTATCTTAAATTTGTACAGAGTTAGTATTTGGTGTGAGGTCAGGAGTTAAAGCTGTGGTTAAGCAGCATTTCAGACTTGGAAGGTGCTAGAGCATCCTTGACAGCGTTTCACATGTGACTCTTGTAGTAGGAGCTTTAGGATTTGTTAGCAAATCTCGAAAAAGGATTTTTTGAGACTGAGAATTGAGATAAATTTTTCTTTGTCAAATATGTCTACTTCTCAATGCTGCCTGATGAACTGCCTTAGTTGATGTCTGTTGATCAAGGCAGTCTGTACTGCTAATTCTTTCATTCATTCACATTTGAAATATAACCAATTCTCTGTAGGCAATACAGTTTTGCTGAGATAATGCTGTTCAATTCTGATCAATGGGTGTACTTGAAATTTATAAATGCCACCTCTTGTGAGAGTTACAGGTCACTACTCTTTTAAAAAAGAAGTTTTCTTTTTTAAAAAATTTGTGTGTTATTTACAGCCCATCCCACAGAACATAAAAAAAGAGTTCCAGTGCTTGATACTGTGGTGACTCCTGATGATGTCCGGTATTTTACAAGTGAGACTGATGACATTTCCAACTTGGAAGCAAGTGTCCAAGAGAACCCCTGTGATGTACAGCTTTGGATTAAACTTGCCTATAAATACTTGAATCAAAATGAGGGGTATGTCTGCTATGTTTGAGATCTTGCTACGTTTGCCCTTGCTGCTGTGGTCAAGTTTCCTATTTGATGTTAAATTGTTCAACAATGCCACAGATTGTTTAAAGCAGGTTAAAAAAATAGATTAGCTTTCATTTTCTACCATATTTAGTAAACTACAGGAGTAGTAAATTACACTGGTGGTTTATCTTTGGGTGGATTCTGATTCAGAACAGAAGTTGGTGGAAAATAGTGTGGGAGAAGTAATTGTTCCTGTTTTAAAAGTGTTCTGTGTAAGATTGCAGTGGAATGTCATACTTCCAGCAATGAAAATGGACCAATGAACTCAAATCATTCTCCTCTACTGAGTGAATGGTTGGAATAATATTTGAAATTACTTTCATCAACAAACTTTCTTATAATTACAGTTCTGCAAGTTGGTTTTATCCCTGTAGAAATCGTCCAGTTGAGCACTTGGTTTCTTGTTTTGTAATTTTTTTAACTTTGGTTTCCTAAATTTCTCTAGCCTTCTCTTCCTTGAAATTATGCTGCAGGGTGCCGTGTTTCTATTGGCAATCAGATAATTTCAATAGGAGTTCTGTCATGATGGTTTCATCTGTTATGAAGGTTGTCTTCAATTTTAATAGTGAGGTAAAGTTGAGCAACTGTAGCAGGAAGCAAGGGGGATGGAGAGGAGCAGCTCTACTTTAAAAAACTTGTTTAAACTATAGATAATGGAAAAATATAGGAAAAAATCAGTTTAACTGTATCAGTAGGTGCCTGAACAATAGAAGGGGTAGAACTGGAAAGGCCAGTAACCAAAGTCTTAGCAGCAAGTGGCAGCATGAGAAGAGCATGCCTTCTGAATACAAGTGTACTTGGGAAACAACCAAGAAAAAGGAGAAAACCTGGTGGAAGATCTCCATTCTTTTCTTAAAACAGCCACCTTTCCCATTCCCCCTTCCTCAGTACTCTGAAGAAATTTGACAGGTGTAGTAGGTGAAAGTAGTGGGATTGGGAAAGCTTCAGACTTATGCATCGTTAACTGTGTTAGGGTTTTTTTGAGACTTGTGTATTTTTTCTCATAAGTGTCCATGCAAAATAATTTCTAAAGATGTTTTCAGAATGAGTGGGACTTAGAAGCATTCTGTGGTTTTATGCAATGTTTACTTATGAATTAAAGCTTGCTCTGTGGTTTGCAGTATAGTCAGTTATTTCAGCTCATCTTGTATTACTTGGTGGGTAGCATTTCATGATTTATTTCAAAGAAGAAAATTACATTTTTTGAATGTCTTAGACACAGAACCTGTATGATATGCTGAAATAAAGGCTTATGTTTAATGACTGTAGAAAGTAAATTAAATATTTAACAAAAATATAACTTACTTTGCTACACCTTTAAAATATCTGGTTGAGTTGATAAGCTTGTATAATTTAAACGTCTTTACATCCTTGCAGCTTGAGAATTTGGCTTACGGATCAATCTTACCTATTTTCAATTAATTTGGACTCTTTTATTTGAATTGGCAATCTTCATAGAATACTTCTGGTGCAGTATGACAATTGTACCTGATAACCACTGAAGGCTGAAAATTTGCGGAAGCTTTGAAACCTTTACAGTAAAGGACAACGTGTAAAAAAGTGGCATACTATGTGTGACTTCCATTCTAATTAAAAGCCTCTGTTTCCATATTTGACACTGTGTAAGTCATAATACCAGCACAGTTGATGTGAGTGCTTTTTTCAATATTTAAATTTTACAGCTCATCAGCTGAGTGTTTAGATTCTACTTTAAATGTTTTGGCTCGAGCCCTTGAGAACAACAAAGAAAATCCTGAAATTTGGTGTCATTACCTCAGACTTTTCTCAAAAAGAGGAACCAAGGAGGAGATACAGGAAATGTGTGAAACAGCAGTGGAATATGCTCCCTCTTATCAAATCTGGTGGACAGTAAGTAAAATTTCCAAGTGTATGTGAGATGTTCCTGTAACTGCGTGTTTTCTACTGTATAAAGTCAGCATGTGTGATAGGAAAAGTGTCAAATGAAAAGCACTGTAGCTTTTTCAAGTCTCAGAAGTTGAAAATTAAACTATTCAAGTTCTTACAGGTTACTTTGAGAAATCATCTGTTTTCCTCAGGTAGTAATAGTTATTTAAAACTAATTACATTGATTGCAAAATTTGGGTGTTCTTGTAAATATTAAAAGTGGTATCTTTTGAGGTTTAATGTGACAATTTGGTGTGATGGAGGGAAACATAGTTTTGTAAGATAGTAAAAGACATGATTCAAAGTTTGTGATCTGTGTGATTTTTAAACTTTAACGTAGAAGCTTTACTTATATTGTGTTTGTTACTATTATTTCTCTTTAGTTTTTAAATTTGGAGAATTCCTTTGATGGAAAAGACTATGTATGTGGGAGGATGCTACAATTCCTAATGGAAGTAACAGGAGGAGGAGAAAACCCGAATCTTGTGTCCTTTCAGCTGCTGGAGACTCTCCTCTACAGAGTTCATTTAAGCCTGTTTACAGGAAGACATAAGAATGCTCTTGTTCTGCTCCAGGTAACTTCCAAGTTACCACCCTAGGAGTGTTTTCATAGATTTCACCTTTTTAATATGTGTGACTGTAGTCGTTTGAAATTTAGTGCAACTGTGCCTTCCTTTAGGAGAATTTCCTCAACAAACAGAGGCTTCTTCTTTGAGCTATGTTGCCTAGACTGCGATGTCTCAAAATAATTCCCAGGGAGATACTTTATTTTTCGGTTTCTAGTAAACCTAAGATCAGGCTTTTGCAGTGAAAGGCCTGTGAGCATTGCCTCAGGTATTCAAAATTGCTACAGAAATTATCAAACAAGTATTCTTGGGAAAGAACGTAGTAGTTATCTAACAGTATCACCATGCTTTCAAATCTGGAGACTGTTAAATTAGGTTTTATTGCTCCTATCAACTCTGAAATCATTGAGTTATCTCAGGCAAGAGAACTATGACTGTAGAAGTAATTTAGGTGACTGTAGTAGATAAAAGTGGTGGCTCAGGGTGAGAAATGGACATCACCCTCTCCCAGAGTGGGAGTTCTGTCCTTTCAGTTGCTGGTTGTTTCATTCCTGCCAGCAGGTGCCACCTGTGGCTTGCTGCAGCCTGTCACTGACCTCAGACCGAGTTTGAGAACCTCAGGCTTTTGTCTGGCTCCAGTTGGAATGGGAAAGTGCCATGTTGTGCTGGCTTTCCCCAAATGTACTGAGAAATGTAACTCTGAATGAATGAAAAGAATGGAGGGAGAAAAAACTGTTTGTGTCAAATCAACATGAAAATCCAGTGAGAGAATCCAGGGAGAATAACACTGGTTGGTTACCCTTACCTTTCTGCAAAGCATCATCACAAAGCTGAACTTTTTTTTTTTCCAAATTAATCTGAAATGTGCAGTTCAAAAGAATGATTTGGCAAGAGATTATTTAATTGCATTTCAGAAAAAATAATTTCAAAGTGACCACTATATCAGAGTAAATAGTGGTGTGTATTGGAAAACTTGAGAGCAATTTTTAATAAGTGTTTTGTGGAGTGAATAAGTGAAATGGTTTTGAAACACCAGTTTTCACCTGGTGAAAACTTCTGGACGTGTGTCCTGCTGAATTTTGCAAGTATATTAATTCTCTTGAAAAATGCATTCTTTGATCATACTGTATTTGTCCAGAAAAATGTTGGCACAGCACTTAGTCATGAGGTTCTGTTGTGTTTTAGAAAGAATTTGTGTTTAGACTTAGTTTACTTGCATGCCCTAATTATTTTATTTGGGATCTGCTAGTTTAACTGGACCATTCTACCTTTGCATATGACTAGTAGAAAAATTTGAAATAGTATCCTTGTTCTCAGTGAGGTTTCCAAAACATTTTTTAAAACATGTCTAGAGATGGTGGCCCCTTTCAGTAGACTTGAATATGGGTGTAACTTAGTAGTTTTATAACTAGAATTTAATAAATAAAAACCGTAAGCCAAACTAACACCCCCAATTGCGAAAAACCTAGTAGGATGTAGTAAATTGAATCCAGGTTGTAGATGAGTTATATCTAGAGCTACTCTATTACTTCTATGGAACTGAAAGTAGTAGGAGAATAAAGCAAGCAAATGGGACATGTTGAGAGATGCATGTTTTTGGTGTCTCTCCACTTTTTTCAATAACAATCTTCTGCATTTTTTCCAAACCTTTTTCTAGAAACTGTGCATCATTTGAATAGCTGCACATTCTCATAAGCAGAATATGTTCCTGATTTACATAAAGAATTGGTTCCTGTCTTCTCTCTGGAAAAGTTCTGACAATATTAAAACCTACTCTTCCCATTTTCTTTTCCCATTCTTAAATCTGAAAGACCTTGTGGTTGAAACGTCATGTATTTCATTTAACCTTTACAGAACGCTTTGAAATCAGCAAATGAAAAGATAATATCAGAACACCTTACTGCAAGTGACCGTTGCTTGGCTTGGCTGGCTTACATCCATCTAATTGAATTTGGTGTTCTCCCAGTCAAGTTTTATGATCCAGCTAATGTCAGTCCTTCAAGGATTGTGCACAAAGAGCCATTTTTAATACCATGGCAGACAGTTCAAGATGTGAAGACTGATCCTGATACACTTCTAGCTATGTTTGAAGGTAAGATTAAGGTGGTTAAATATTTAATACATTCTTCACACGTTGTAATTCAGGAAGTAGTATTCAACTTCGGAATTTCAAGGCAGTGCTAATGACTATGTTAAGCTGTTTAATTAATCCGGTGACTATTGCATTTTGATTTGAACAGAATAGTGAGGAGAATTCACCTTGTTGGTTGCATAACCAGCACACTGAGTTTTTCATCTGTGGTTTCAACCTACAGCTTTATCTTGGTAGAATATGATAGTTGAGAGAAAAAGACCAGTCAGTGGCTTGTGGTTGTGTGACACTGCTAGTTTCCTTGTGCTTACGTAAGCATAAAACCAAGCTTCAGCTGTCATTGTTTCTTACCCTTTCTCCTCTCTGTAGTGTATGTTTAGTGGAAAGTTATTTTCTGAAATATTAATGTATTTCCTTAAAAGAGGCAGAACAATGCATGTGTTTATCTTAATTCACAGTTTACATTTAAAAACTTTATTCAATTTACTTAGAGTGAAGATATTTGAAGAAATTGAGCTTTTAGCTTATGGTGGTGCTGCCAGAGGTAGACTTCATAGTAGCAGACAAATGCTGTTATATAGTATTTATAAATGCTAGCCAGCAGCAGTATTGAGTTGCCACTGAGAGAATATCTATGCTGCTGGTGGTAATAGAGAGTTGAAATACCCAAAGATCAATGGAGTAGCCCAGCTGTGTGAGTGAAGGCAGTCTAGCTCTGGTAATAGGGTGTTCATTGTTGGATGTCTTTTTATATTATGTTGAGGAGAAAAATACTATCTTATATTAGCTTTTGCCTCAATAGCTTTCAGCAGCTATGCTGAAAATCCTGGAATGTGATTTTAAATCTAGAGATATGCTTCTGTCTGTAACATTACTTTAATGTTTTATTGGTGTGATGTTTGCTATTTTTAAAATGAGTGAGAGATGGAACTGAAAGATTTGTCTTTGTACTGTGGTGATAAGTAAAGAGTGCTTTTCCAGATGTGATAATCTATTTCTAATAATTTGCAAAAAACATTGCTCTCAGAAATATCTTTCTACGCTTATGTATTTTCCTTGTGTTCAAGGAGACATATTATGTTAAGGCTTCACATAACTTTGACACTGTTTGAGGTCTAAAGGCTTTGTTTTTTACTTTTGTTTTGAAGATGGAGTCAAAACATGTACTGATGAAACCCTTGAGGCTGACAAAAGAATAGCTATCTGCTTTCCTCTCTACAGAAACATGATAGCTTTGCTGAAACTTCTTGGAAGGTAAGTTGTTTCAAGATATTCTTAACTGGTGTACTTGACTCTTTTCTTTCTTTTTTTTGTTTTGTTTGTTTGTTTTTTTTTTTGTTAAACTTAACCTTTATTTTTCTTTAAGATGGGAGGCTGCTGCAGAACTTTGTAGATCTTTATTGGAGCTCTGCCCTAACAACTGTCAGCTCTTGGAGAGTTTGGCCACCTTGTATTTACAGATGGAGCAGAGTGAAAATGCCCACAACGTGTGGATGGGAGCTTTTGAGAAGAATCCTCAGAATGCAGAAATTTTTTATCGATTGTGTAAATTTCTTGTTTCACAGGTAATACGCCACTTCAAAACTTACTTGCTGGTCTGCTAGCTCTGCAAAGTTTGCGGTTAGTGTGTTGTTTGAGAATCTTATCCAATTGATTCAACTTAGTGGTATTTTTGTAATGGATAATGCTCCTCCTTATAAGCAGGAACAGTATAATTGGCAAGACAAGTGACATGATAAAAGGTAATCTTAGCAATTACATAAAGTTATAGATTTATAATTTGGATTGTTCTAATTCAGTGTTAATCATATCCTTAAGCAAAAATAACATAAAATCAAAGTCCACCCTGTAATATTTTTTCAACTTCTTTCTACTGCTGTCTGGCCCATTTAAACTTCATTCTTGAGAGAATGGAGACAATGGAGCATTGCAGAGATAGACACAGCACTTACTATTTATTTTGCTTAAAATAGTCTTAACATATTAAGGTTCATCATTAATTTTAATTTTTTTCATTTTTAAAAAAACCCCAAACAACAAAACAGGAAAGGTCAAGCAGTATTCTTCCGCTGTTGCAAGATTTCGTGGCAGCTTTCTTTGAGAATACATGCCAACAGCATGGTCCCATGGATCTTCTAAGGTATGTTTAGACTAGTTTTTTTTAGTTTAAATTTTGGCAATATTGGCATTTTGTTGAGTTACATGATGATCTAGAACTTTAAACTCCTATTTTTTAGCATGGCATGTTTTGCCAAAACTTCAGTGAATGGTGATTTGCTATAAGGTTTACACTTGTTTTTGCTTAGATGCTAATTTATAAAGCCATGAGCATCTAAAAATAAAACCAGCAAGTTCAATGTCTGGATTTGGGCAATGAAAATTAATCATATATATACCAAAGTTGGTTTTGTTTATTTCCCCCCCCCCGCTAAACTTATGAGCCTAAAATTACCTATCTAAAATGTTTAGGCACTTGAAAAGACTTCCATTAAGAGTTCCAGCATGTTATTATCAATTAGATTATTGTTGATGAAAAGATACAGGTTTCATATATAGCCTGATGATTTTCCCCTTGAATTTTACCACCTAGTTGAAAGACAGAAGTTTTGAAGTCTGCAAGTTCCCTAT
Organism: Bombycilla garrulus; assembly: GCA_013400315.1. Classification (NCBI taxonomy): domain Eukaryota; kingdom Metazoa; phylum Chordata; class Aves; order Passeriformes; family Bombycillidae; genus Bombycilla; species Bombycilla garrulus. Next base: position 151,729 of record VXBU01009906.1, on the reverse strand, counting down.
GGTCAAAACAGATGCCTCTGAAGGTCTTCAAAACAAATGCCTTCCATGCTAAAGCTCATTCAGATGAGCTTTTGAAATGTTTTTATCTCTGAGTTAGGTATTAAATTTTATTCTTGCTTACATTTTTTTACGTACTTGATGTATTTTATGAAGGAAGGGAACAGTCCATCATTTAGGGCAACATTTAACTTTGAACATAATGAGAGAGTAAATGCTTTCTATATTAATTACATGTGTATTTCTGTGTAATGTTTCCTGCGCAGGTTTTATCTGGGTAGAGTTAAACTGAAATCTAGGAAAAGTGCATGGTTTTTTTTTAGTGTTTTTTGTGAACTGGACTTCATAACTGACTGTTACACCTACATAGGATTCTTCCATGTAGAAGGCTACTCTTGTTTACTACTCCTTTTTTCTCTTGTAGATATCTCTTGAATTTTCCAATGCCGATTGAATTTACATCACCTCTTTATAAAGAACATCTTACAGATGATGTTGTTAACCAGCAAATCCCGTATCTGTGGCAGATCTACTGGTGAGATTTTCCCAGCAATTTCTGAGAAGCAGCTATTGTGTCTGAGTAAATTGCATTTTCAAAAGCAGAGTATTCATTACTTGCCTAAGGGTGTATCACTTTTGATTCTCTGAATAAATGATTGGCCAGTCCTTAGAGAACCTACTGGCCTGCTGCACAATGGAGATAATTTTATCAAACTGAGTTGCTTGTCAAATTTTCCACTTGAGAAATCTTCCAGAAATTCTGACCTATGGCAATGGTGATAGGTGTGTTCATCTCAGAATGTTTTTTTTGTTTTACTTTAAAGTTGCTACTACTAGTAGTTTTTCTTTCTCTTGCCTTTCGGTTGTCTCCCTTTTATTTTACAGTAGTTTTACTTTACAGAAGTTTCCATTCTGTTCAGTCCTGGTCTCCTCAGCTCCTTGACTCATTGTTTCAGCTGTTCATGGAGAAGTTCCACAGTCAAATAATGCAGGAGGGTGATGTATTACTCCACAAGAGATAGGAAAGGGACATGTCTTTGTCATGTATACACAGTCCTTTGTTGGTCATCACAAGTAGATATTTGGCTTTTCAGATAAGTAAAAGGGCAAGGATGATATTGCTTCACATACTGAGTGAGGACTCCTCAGAACTTCTTAAGCACTCTTGCTTATTGTTTGTAATTGATGGACAACTTACAGGTAAAATGTATGGTTTTCAAGAAAATTTGATTTAAACCTTATATCAAGATTATGGTTTTTTTTACATTGTCTATTAGTACCAACTTAAATGCTTTTTAATTTTTTTTAACAAAATACCTCTTTGACAAGCTTAGTTTTGTGTTTGGCACTTAGACAGTAAAGATGTTGTTACTAAGACACATGAGCTCACTATTTAGTCATAAAGTGCCCTGACTTAAACTCAGATTATCCTGAGCACCTGCTTCTGAGAAAGAAAATAAGTGTTCTTGAAATAAGTACCTAAATTACTTCCAGAGCTAATAATTGAGTGCTTATCTGTCCGAGTTTTGTTACAGTATGTATCTAGGTAGCTGGGCTTGTGTATCTAGATTTCCTTTCTTGAGGTATGCAGGAAAAAAAACATAAATTCACTTTTATCAACTGAGAATAGATTGAAATCAGCAAAACCTTAAAGGTCTTGTAACAGTGTTTTACTTGCAGAGATAATTTGTGTGTTGCACACGTGTGTTTTTGCACACAAATGTATATATGCACTGTTTTAGAAAGCATCGCAAATAGGTGATTTAGTTAATAATTCCTGTGGAAGGCAGGAGTAAAATCAGCTGCTGATTATGTGACTTTAGTCAGGAGGTTTCTGTAGCAAGGTCAGCCCTGTTGTTATATATGTCTGTATACTCCTTTATGAGGTTGTTAGATTCCCCCACATTACTTACTCATTACTTTATCATTGTTCGTTACACTTGGAAATATGGAGTTTTCACTGTGTCTTGATGTAACAGTGTGTTTGTTTCTGTCTTTGAGCTCTTCTGTGGTGGTCTAATGCCAGAGACTTCCCTGTCCTGGGTTCTCCAGCAGTGTACAAAAAGTCCTTTTCTCATCAGCTGTCTGAGACAAAGAAGCACTCTGGAGTCCTTAGTTTGTGTTCTCAAGGCAGTTTATTAGTTCCTTATCAAAAGTAGATTTCTCTGCCCTGCCGAGGTCGACACAGCAAAACTTTCTGAGACCCGCTGTCTGCCCTGTGCGCTGTCTGCCCTGCGTGCTGTCTGCCCACTCTGTCCCCACCCCGGGTCAGTTCTATTCTTTTATACTATCAACTATGTATCCAATGTTTACCATTAATTTCCAATCCGTGACCCTTATATTACGTTGTTCAGCTCTCTGACAAACCAGTCCAAAAGTATCAACATCAGCAAGAAGATGGAGGTTAGGAAGAAGGAGAGATAACATGCCACGTGTAAGAATTCTCCATCTTGACTCCCAGACCCCCCTGTCCAGAATCTCAAATACTCCTGGACATGGGTCCAGATCTTTTCCTTTTCATCTATAATTACTGCTATTCTACTCTTTAAGCTCTGGTGACTTGCAGTTCTTCTTACATGTTAGTAATTTGTCTCATGGATTAAAATCAAAGCCACAGGCATTTTCAGTATCAATCCAGGTTCTCCAGCACCTCTGGTAAGGCTGAAAAGCCTCCTGACCAGGGTTTGGATCATTTTGAGATGCCATAAGAACCCCCTGGGTTCCAGCAGTCTAACTATGTTTCTTTGAGAAGCTGTTGAACAAAACTAACCGGGGAGATTCTGACCTTCCTTGTCAGGTTTGTTTTTCCTCTCATGCTGTAAGCCTTTTTCCACCTGACATCTTGATATTTGTTTCAAAATACCGACTTTGTTGCTAGAGACTGATAATATTTCTCAAGTGGCTTTAATTGGACTTGAAAATGTATTGTTCTGGAGCTTTCCAAATGGAAACTCAAGACTTGTCTCCATTCTGTAGCAATTAGAGCATTCCGATTAGAAGGATTAGTAAAGGGTACTTTACAAGAACAGAAGACAGTTTGTAATATTTAATTTCTTTTTAAGGGTTGCATTTCAAACTTCGTGGTTGTTTTATTGTTTCTTGTTACCTGCTTTTTAGACTTACCCATTGTAATAAATTGACTGATAAATTAGTCCATGATGCTATTAAACTGAAAACACTGGAGGTTTTTTTGTATGTGAGAATGGTAAATTCTTAGATCTGTCTTACTCCGAATGTGCAATTACAGGTATTATTGGTGACATACAACAGTTTTTATCTTTTATATGAACAGTTTGTGCCAGTCTCTTCATGCAAGTGTTGGTGAAGCACTGGATGCTTATGAAGCAGCTCTGGGGGCAGTGATGCAGCAGGAAACTGTTCAGAACATTTGGTTGGAGTAAGTTCTAAAGGGAGGAAAGTTAATTATTCTCAACTATTAAGTGAATGCTACTGGAACCATCTTTTTTCCTTTTTTTTTCTTTCTTCCAGTTACCTTGTTTTTCTCAATAGCAAACTTGTTGAATCCACCAACAAAGTTCAAGAATTCAAGCTTTTTACTGATCTAGTGAACAGATGTCTGGTGACAGTCCCCACACGATACCCAATTCCATTTAGTACTGCTGATTATTGGACCAATTATGAATTTCATAATAAGGTAAAAATGTGTCCATGGACAGTTTTAGTTAAACAAAGAGACTGTAGCCTCTATATCCTAGGTGTCGCAGGTACCTGTAATCTATTTGTTCCAAGTAGAGCACCAGTATATATGAACAGTGAGAGCTAGAAAAAGGAAGTGTCTGAGTTATAGTAGTGTTTTGAGCAGAAGTATATCTAATAGTGATCATTTCAAATAAAGGTCCTGTAGTGCAAAGAGAAAACTGTATGGCATGGTAATGGAAAATGATTTTTAATGGAAAAATATCTTTTTCTAGAGAAAGGAGAAAATAGGTAAGGGAAGAAAGGTATGGTTACACAAGAGGGGTCTGCAGAGCTGTACCACTGGCAGATGGAAACAGTTTTGATAATAGAAATTATAATGGTTGAGAAACAGAAGAAATAAAGTAGAAGGGAAAAGTTGAGCACTTTATACAGCCAGAATAAAGCTTATAGAAGACTTGGATCCCATTTTGTGAACAAGTAGTGCATTTGTCTTTATGCACTAAATGCAGGCTAGAAGGACTAAAACAAGTGGTGCTAGCAACTTTTGACACCAAATTCATATTATACAAATGGATTTCTGTAACCTTGAGAAGTAAGTTTTCAAGGTGGCAATTCATTCTAGTCATATAGTGTTCAGTTTGTCATACCATTATTTTTAGCAAGATAAGACCTATAAGGAGGATTAATGTTGATAATTCAAATTCTACAGGTAATTCTTTTTTATTTGAGCTGCATTCCAAAATCTCAGCATTCCAAAACCTTGGAACGGTTTTGTTCTACTATGCCTACTAATCCTGGACTTGCACTGAGGTATGTAAAAATACTTTTAATTAAGGCAGGTGGTTAACATAGCTATTGGGTTTTTTGTGTGCAAGATATGCATGATTTGCTTTCTACTACAGAAGTAAAACTATTCCTCTATTATTGCATGTTGCTTGAGACATACTGTGCCTTCTGACATCACCTCAATCTTAGATTTGACGATGTTCTCTTCTATCGACAGACAGGTTATAGTTATGCAGAACTTAACTCTGCAGTGTACATGATGACTACAAATGGTCAAAATTTCAAGTTTGTAAAGAAATGTCAGATATATGTTAAAATCTTGTTATGTGATGATCTATTACAAGTATAGTTTCAGAACAGATAAAAATGGATATACCAGTCTATAACAGTGCTAGCTTGAGGCTTAACTTGACATTTTTTTAGCAATGGTAAATCATAATTTAAAGCAAATCTGATGGGAAACAACCAGTTAATGTAAGCATTGCACTGGCTTTTACTTGAACAGTATTTCAAAATGTGCTCTGGCAGGACTAGAGTCCATGTTTTACTGTGTTCAGTGCACTGAACGCATGAATATTTGAGTAATATTGAAAAGTCCCAAAACACTGTTCATCATCAACAGTGACCCCAAAGAACTCAAAGCAAGGCTCATGTGTGGTTGTGGGCATGGGGAGAGTGTGACGCACCTGCATTTGGCACATGAAGTTGAATCGCTTCATTTTAAACCAAATTGCGATTCTGTCTAGATGGAACTTGCAGCTCTCTTAGTGATGATACTGCATGAAATGGGTGAGCAGAACTGACTGAACAGTATCCCTAGCCCTATTACTATAAAACTAATTTGTTTCTTTTCAAATGTACAGTTAGTTTTTGCATGCTAAAAGTGAATCCACTTGTAATATGCCAAGATCATGTTTTCTCTCTGATTTCACACTTATTAGTTACTCTCTGAAACTGTATCTTAACTTATTTTGTTCTGAGAGCATGATCAAATCAATATTGTATATGGTGGCTTGGGCTTTTTCCTGCTTGTGACTCTTGACTCAGACTAGGTATAGTATATTTTGTGTGATGTGTTTGTATTTTTGGATAGTTTTTCTGTTCCAAGTGATTAGAGCAGTGTTCCTTTCTCATGAATGCCTTTTACAGTCTGCTTCTGCGATACTGGGAGGAGAGCAATGTTCAGATTCTGAAACTACAAGCCAAGATGTTTACATATAATATCCCAACATGCCTGGCCATCTGGAAAATGTAATGCAACAGTCATACATCTGTTTTCATAGCTATTGCTTTTGTTTGTAAGGTTTACTTCACAAAGGTAAATCTGAAATATCCTTCCAATTGGGCTTGTACTGGAAGCTGTTTAGAGAGTAACTGTTCATTACAGCAGACAGAGGTACTGTCATTTCTTTAAAATGAGAAAGGAAATTTCCTTCTTGGGGAAACTTAAGTGAATGGATATTATGCAGATAAATATGAATAGTGTGTTTACAAATTGTCTTTTTAAATTCAACTATTGACTTCTGTCTCCCCTTCTCTACCCCTCCCCTTTATATATCGCAATAGCTGTATTCTCCATTATCCAGTGATGCTGAACTGATCTTTTTCTTCAGTGTTTGTTCATAATGGGGAACCACTGAAATGTCTTGCTCATGTAAGGTTGTTTTTAAAAAATGGCTATTTTTATCTTTTCACAATAGATTAACCTCATTGGAAGTTAGTTTCTTCTCAAGGAATTAGTAACTCCATTCCACAGACACTATTCTGCCATTAATGGCATTTAAAATAATTCAAGAATAAATGTTTTTATATATTTCTTTTCCTCAGAGCCATTGCTGCCGAATGCTTTCTAATGGGACAAAGAGAAGTAAGTCAACACAGTGTACTAAAATTAGTAATTATGGAATTCTGTAAAAATCCTCATACTTTGGCTTTATCCAAAGCAATGGTAATCTTCTGAATCCAAGCTTTCTAGTTGGTTTAAATACTCTTGTTTATAAACACCAAAACGGGTGCTTCCCGTGTGAGAAATGTTTTTGACAATCAAGATAGAATGGATTATATAGTGAGTGTCTGCTCTTTCTGTGTATCTTTCCCATACTGGTGAGGCTCTATTCTTCCATTTTATTTTTTTTTACCTGGAGGAGATTGTTGTATTTTAAGTTCTAGCAGAGGGGAAGCAAGACTCATGCTGGAAGATGCTAATGACTATTTTTACCAGTGGAGAAGAGAGCTGGAGGGAAACTTTTTGAAGGGTGTATTGTACTATCTTCAAACTGAGAGGTTTAGATTGGATATTAGGAAAAACAACTTTACTGTGAGGTAGTGAGACACAAGTGGGTTGCCCAGAGAAGCTGTAGATTGCTTCCAGGGATGAGGTTTCTAGGCCAGAATGGGTGGAGTTTTGAGCAACCTGGTCTAGTTTAGTGCAAGATATCTCTGCCCATGACAGGGGGTTTGTTATCTAGGTGATCTGATTCCCTTCCAACCCAAACCATTCTTTGATTCTGTGAAGTAGTTGGAAGGGTGAGTCTGCCAAACTAGCGTATGGAAAGAGTTTCCGTAGTTCCTGACCACACAAAAGACTCTAGTTCTTTTTTTCCAAAAATAATAGGTTTACTTGTTATTGCTTAGGGTAGGGAAATATCACTCTACGTACAAACACAGAAGAGGTTCTTTGGCACAGCAACTGCCTCACTTTTCAGACAGAATGATCTTCCTGGTATTGTTGCTGTCACCTTCAGAATACTCTTCCACCTGTGAAAAGATGTGTATTTGAGGGTGGGGACTGTCATGAGGCCCTGGATTTGTGACTCATCATTTACTTGTGGTATTTGAGCTACTGCTCTGCTGTATCTGGTTTTGATGTCTTGTAGTGACTTACTCTTAGCATCCTTTTTTGTCAGAGATCTTTCTTCTGAATCAATATTAAAGCTTTAATATATCCATTAAGGGTAGCATGGCTATTGTTAGCCTCACTTACGAAATATTTCGTTTCCTTTCTCATGGTCTGCTAGAAAGTTTAAAAATAACATCCCCTGAGCAGAATTACTTGTTTTACTTGGAGATCAAATAGCTCAAAGTCAGGGGATACTAAGGCTGGATTGCCTATTCAACAACCTTAATTCTGTCTCTGTGTTGATGGTTTGGTGTAATCTGTAATTAGTCACAGATCCCTGCTTCAGTCATTGTATTAGATGGACTACATCTTAAGACACTGCCTATAGTAAGGCTGGTGACTGAAAAGAACTCTGATTTGTTTGGTTAGAAAAATGTAAGTCAAATGCATAAGAAAGAGGGCCCTTAAAGAAAATGAACTAATTAAAATGAAGGCATAGGTGAAACATTGTAGCTGGATTACACCCAGAAGAAGTCTTGTGGTTTTCTTCTGCAACCACCTCACTAATTAAAAGGTATTTGGTAAAATCACTTTAAGTCGTCACACACAGTGCGGTTGGGCTTTTGCGGGGGTCTTGGTCTGGGATGTAGTGAGCACTTAAAGCTGTTTATGCAAATCAGCAATTGTTCCAGATAACTGGATTTAATAGTAAACAAGTAGAATAGTGGTTTAAAATTGAATTGTGATTCAGATTCTGGATTTCCTGTTCCTGGAGAACCTGTCATTTATTTCCTTCAGAGGTCATGCAAAGGTTTGTTAAACGAATATGAAAATAGGTACAAGTATTTAAAATGCCAACAAATACCTCCCCTAGTGACTCTGATTGAAGTTGGGACTTAAGATACCAGTAGTTGAAGAACACTTGAGTAAGTACTAGTATTAAATATTTTGGTCCTCTATTTTGAACCATAAAATGGTAAAACCATTTTTTTGGAGAGTTGCAAAGACTCATACTGATTGTTAAAGCATAGATAGATACATGCTGAAGGAAAAAAGCCCATGAAACAGTTATTTTCATTGCAGGATTGAGATGATATGCAATAAACAAGACTTGAGACTACATACTGAGTGGTGAAAGAAATACTCAGTAAGCTGCTTCATTTCCTGAATGTGTTCCATCCTGTGCAATGAATGAGGCAAGAATCTTGTGAAGAAAAATAGCAGGTCCTCATGTAACTTATCATGTTCATACAAGGGTCAGAATTAAGGTCAGACATCAACTTGACTTTGCTTTTAGTACCAATTTAATGCTTTACTTCAAAACTATTTTAAAAATTATTGCAAGAGATTTTTGTGCTTCAAATAATTCATTTTGAGTGCATGAAATTGTGCTGACTTTTAATACTTGCCTTTATTTTACAGGTCCATCATTTATATCAGAGAGCTCTTCAGAAGTTACCTCTATGTGCAACACTGTGGAAAGATGTAATGTTTTCTCCTTATGATTAAGTTTGAGGTTTCCTTTAAATTCTCTGCATATCCCATATCCATAGATGTGGTGATGCTCAGGCTCTGGCTAAATCTTATATCTGCTTCCCCATCTCTTTCAGCAACTCTTGTTTGAAGCATCAGGAGGAGGTAAAACTGATAACCTGAGAAAACTAGTTTCCAAGTGCCAAGAGGTTGGAGTCAGCCTAGATGAGCTTTTAAATTTAAACACTTACAGAACAGAAAACAAGAATCACTGAACGCTGTGTATGGTCAGCCATAAGTCCCATAAAATGCCAAAATCAGTTGAATGATTCTTCAGGCTGATCTGTGCCCTAAGATCTATATAAGGCAGATGAGTATTGCTGAGCATATCAAGTCTCCAGTCTGCTTTCCTTGAACCTGGAAACAATTAACATGACCTTCCTCTGGAAACATGAACTCCCTGTCTGGCCTTGCTTCTGGGCCCTGCCAGATTGTCATAACATCATCTACGTAAGTATAGTTAATCAAAATGACAGACTTTATTTTTTTATGTTTTCTTTTTTATTTACTGTTTTCTTTATTTTGCTGTTCCTGATTCACTTGACACTCTCGCTGATGCCTGAGAGATCTGTGTTTGGGATTAATTTAGTGGGCTGTGTTTACAGTAAAAAACAACTAGTCCATTTTAGGTTTTTCCTTTTTTAAACCCTTTTTGAGACTTTTTCATTACAGGATTTAAAACAAAAGCAGCCGCTCTTAAGGAAAGTGTAACTACCGGGGCCACAAGTATGCTTCTTGCACTTGAAGGCTCTAAGAGGGTTGCTTACTGCCCTTTTCTGCATTGGACTCATGGCAGAGACTATTAAACTTGAAGATTAAAGAAACTTTTGCAAATGCCAGTGCATCAGAACCTAAGAGTGGTCAATTATGTGCAATTTTTTGTAAAGAAATTTTAATTTATAATAAAGTTTAACAGTTTAAAGAAAGATAATATTTATCTGTTTTGTTTTGGTACTACCTTGCGCTATTACAGGTGTTTTTACAGAAATATTTTCAATACAAGCTGACCTTTTAAAAAAAAATCTGTTGTCTTTTGTTATTTTGATCAAGAGATAAGCAAATGTGGTTGAGCTGCCTCTTGTGGATATAGACTACCTGTCCCCTTAGGGTTTTTTTCATCCTCTTGCCTCAGGTACACAGTTGTTTGTTCCATAACAACTTTTCCTATCACTACTACCACTTCAGTAAAGGAAAATGCATTTTATATTGTCCTTTTTGCCCTTGATGAAATGAGGCCTACTTTCCAAAGTTGCTACATCTACATTGTAGAGAGATTTAAATATGTGCCAAGTCATATCAAAAGGTGGCTGTAGTACCTATTGCATAGGTGTTTCATTAAGATGCCAGTAAATGAGTCAATGGTAGAGACTGAGGCAAAGTAGTTTGTGACATATCACTTCCATTTACTTTCAAACCCCTTACTTTATCTGAAGCTAAATATGAAGTAGCTCTATTCAAGGCAGAAAAAGTGGGAAATACTGGTTTTCATCCAGGGAAATGGAGAGTGTTTCTGCACCTTAAGTCCTTTTAAACAACTCATACTTAATTTTGTAATTCATGTTTAAATATAAAATTTCAGCTACTCTCTTTAATGGCCAAGTTTTCCTGCATACTGCACAACCAGTATTGGAGAACTGACTCAAACCTGTTCTTTACTGGAGTAGGTTGGTGTCATGATTTTTTTTTACACTTATGTGGTGTGGTATACATCACACAAGTGCAGTATTAAATTTTTCTCTTAAAAACCCCCTTAAGTTTGATGAATGCTGTCTATTTATTAGCCAAATATTTTTGATAGTTTGTCTTTAAAATTTTCCTGCTAAGCAGTTCATATTTTTCTGTAGCAGTGTTTTTTTTTTAGTCGTATACCATTTTACCTATTCTACTATTAAAAATGGAAAAGCTGTCAAGAGATAGAGCACTTGTTATGCCTCCCTGCAGGACACTTACCTCAGTCTTGTATTTGCGCTTAGGGCTGTTACTTTGTGGCCTTTCTTGCCTTGCTGTACAGTGATTTAATAGCGGAAGACATAAGGGAGACATTAAGCTTTGCATTTTCATCAGGGATTAATCATGTATGCTCTGCTTTAATGGCTTCTCAACCTACTTGGAGATAGAGGGGAAGCCAAAAGCCCAGTGTTCTGATTTCTGTTTGGCCTAATCCATATTGTTCTGATTAAAATACTCATGGTTTATGCATATGGCCTTTTGACCAAATCTTGCTTGATGTATGTATAAAAGTGGCTGACTATAATAGGAATTGTTAATTTAGAAATTGAAATGAAAAAGTGTGAAGAAGCTGTATGTATATATGGTCTTTTTTTTTTTTTTAACCAAGAAAGACAATAAATGCACTACTGGGTAATATAGAAGTTCCAGGAAGGAGTTAGTGCTTCCACAGATCTGCACTTAGCATGGAATCCTCTGCAGGTTCTGATATTCTGTTCTAGAAACTAGGGAATTTCTGGCTATAATTTGCAAAACTTTATTAATTATTCACCAGGGTATTCATGTAATCTACATACTAGTCTTTCAAATTTGAGATCTTTCCTAAGAATGTCTGTTCTACAAGCAATTTCTGATTACAGGCAGTGGTGGCGAAGAACTGTGAATAAATGATAATTCAGTCAATCAAGTAAACTACTTTCTGCTGAAGAGGAAAAATAAGTGGGGAAGCACAGTGATTTGTACCATAAAGTTATGCTGCTACTTGTTCTGTGCTCAGAACAGCTACTTTATGAAGGGTGATTTGATTATTTGATCTTCAGTTTAAGTCTCTGTGGAAATAAAGTCTAGATATTTAATAGTAGTGTACCAAACTACTCTCACTACAGTACTTTTCATTTCCTGGCTCTTGCAAAGGCACATTACTATGAGCAAAACATTCAGCTGCATTTATTAGGAAGAATAAATGGAAATTAGTTTGTTTTCTTGATCTTCATGTAGGTCTACATTGAATCTACTAATCTCTTTCAGTGTTGGTTATTTTAATGCTTGCTATTTCACATGGGACAGCTGGTGCTCTTATATTCAGCTGTGGCAAAGGCCATTGCCCCCTCCTGTACTCTGTTAGGTAAGACATGGCCAGCAGGTCCAGGCCAGTGGTCTTTCTCATCAGCACTGGCAAAGCCATTCCTGCAGCAATGCATCCTAGTCTGGCTTCCCAGCTCAAAAGAGGTATGGAATTACTGAAGAGAGCCCACTGAGTGGCCACACAAATAATGGATGAGCATCCTCCATATATGGAAAGGCTGTGAGAGCTGGGACTTTTCAGCCTGAAGAAGTCTCAGGGGAAGAGCTTTTCAGTATGTACCAAAGGAGCATGTACAGAGCCAAGCCCTTAAGCTCTTCTTAGTAGTGCCTAGTGGCAGGGCTAGAACCATTGGGCGTAAACTGAAATGTGGGTGGTTTTGGGTGAATGTCAGGAGGCATTTTTATTTTTTTTTAATTGTAAAAGTGACTGAGCACTGCCACAGGTGGCCACAGAGGTAGTGGAAACATTAAAAAGCTGCCTGGATGTGGTTCTGGACAACTGGCTCTAAATGTCCCTGCTTGAGTGGAGGTTTGGAGCAGGTGATTTCCTGATATCCCTCTTAGCTTCAGTGATTTTGTGATGCTGTCACGTTCCTGGTGTACATAAATCTTTCACCACCTCTGTCTTACCAACCTCCCCTTCCACCCTAGTTGTCTCTATGCTCCTTTAGTCAAGGACAAAAAGCACAGGGCCAAGTCAGCGGTATTGATCCTTTCTGATCGTCTCTGGCCAAGGCAGAGCTGTGAGCATGTGGTCTTTTGTACTTGTCTAACTTTGTAAATACTTCTTCCCTTAGTATATACAGGAGCTGAAGAGCTAGCTGTGGACTTCATAGCATCTTTCAAGTTTTTATTGAGATGTTCCCCCACTGCACCTTTTGTTTTATATAGTCAGTGCACTGATTGCAGTTACTGATAGAGACTCTCTGCCTGGCTTTATTAATTCTGGGGTTTTTTTAGGGTTTTTTTTGTTGGCTTTTTTTTTTTTTTTTAATGTCAGTTTTAGTTAAGATGATTGTCAGAGACAGAAGAATGGACAGTTTAAACTGAGAAGACTAAGGAGGTGTGTTGATCTTGTGCAGCAGGTGTTTGAGGCCTTGCCTCATCTCTGAGAGGGAAAGGTGTAGAACGGGCTTTCAAAATCCTTCAGGCATGTTCCTTGTGCATCTGTACTGCTACTGCTGTGCTCAGTAATTAGCACTGGAAGGGATAGCTAACTTCTCAAAGTGGCAGTGTCCCACAAAACGTTAGAAATTCACATAATCTTTACTTAAATGAGCTAAGTAAAAATGGGGTGTGAAAACTTCCAAGTCCTGCAGCTTCCCTGAAGAGCCCAATACAGCCCAAATTCCCATACATTCCCTGGTGCTGCTGTTCTGCATGTATACTGTGTCCAACTGGATGCTTGGATCCAATTTCACAATATACCCAAGGTAAAGGTTGTGTTGATAATGAAAGATGGCGTGGTTTTCCTCAGCTCCCTTTTCTCCTGGATTTTGCTATAAATGTTCTGCGAGATGAGTTTGTGTCTGTGAGGCTCCAGAGTGCTCACATTGAATCGTTAAGTTCGGAAAAGATCTGCAAAATCAAGTTCAACCTTTGCCCTCATACCAACATGCCCACTAAACCGTATCACGAAGTGCCAGATCCACTCATTTTTTTTGAATGCTTCCAGGGATGGTGACTCTACCACTTCCCTGGGGAGCCTGAATCTCTCCTTATGCTGGTCAGACCTTGATTAAGCCCTTTCCTTCTCACAGGTAATTTTCAGTTTACATCCCATTAATTGTCATGCCGAATTACAGGGCAGTAATTCTGGGGAATCCAGACTGTGTGCTTACATGACCTGCCATTTCACCTGAGACTGGGAAGTATCCTATCATTGATTTAAAGCAGTGGTCAAAAAAGAGGTGAGAGCAGAAAAGGTTTGTATTCCAGAACAGAGCAGGAGTGTCAGCTTATCGGTAAGGTGGCTTAATGTTTGCAAGGAGCCTAAGATCAAAATTTGGCTTAAAAGAGGATATAAATGTTAACTGCTACTTTCCTTTTTTATTGCATGCAACTATTTTTTATTCTCCTACCAGTGTAGCAGATAATAAAGCAGAGTATGGCCTGTAACTGAAACTTAAACCTTGTAAAGCTGTTAGCAATGAATTACCAATGTGTCTGTTTGTTCTCTGTTAATGGGAGCATAAAATGCCACCAGTAAGGTTTGCACTGCTGCGTCTAGGGTACTGGCAGCAGTAACTGCTTGATGGCTCGGTAAAATGTTGACAAAGATAAAATGGGAAGAAGCCTTTCAGTGCAGTCAGAAAGGCTTGATCTAGGAGAAAATAGCACCAAAAATACAGTGATGTTGTTTAAGTGACTTGTTTCAGAATGAGCTGGGAGAAACTGTGTCTTTGGAAAAGGTAATGATTTTTAAGTAATGCCACAGTATGTGATGGCCACAGGTGATCTGTGAGGAGCGACTCCACGAAATAATAATCCGTATTGATTCCTATCTCTTTATTTTCATGGGAGCTGTCAATCTGGCTTTCATTTTTGACCTTTTGAGTTAGGTTTTCTAGTTAGTTTGAGAAAACTGTGTGGCTAAGGAAAGGTGGTTGGGGAACTTTTAAGAATGGGTCTTGAGGGCAATGATGTTTTCTCTTGTATTGACCAGGGTTAATACAGCATGAGTAGGAAGACAGAAGAATTGCTTCTACTAGCTTCCACGAGGAAATTTTAGTTGTGATTTTATGTGATGTGGAAGTAGCCCATATTTTTTCAGCACCTACTTTATGTAACCATATCAGCTCTCACCTTTCCCTCCTGAGGCTTTCTTTGCACTTTGTGTTGTGGTTTAACCCCAGTCAGCAAACAAGTACCACACAGCCACTTGCTTATACTGCTCCCTTTCCCACTGGGTTGGGGAGAAAAATGGGAAAGAAGGCAAAATCGATGGGTTGAGATCAGAAAAGTATGATAATAATAGTCTTTAGTATTTTCCTTCATTTCTCGAAAGATTCTGCTGCTTAGTGCCTCACATGATGACATCAATATATTGCAGGTGTTTGAGAGTTTAGACGGTGATCCCAGCTGCTTGGTTTCTCTACCCTCTAATTCCAGGTTCCTAGCCCTGTTACCCAGCATCCAAGCAGTCAGGTGATCACTTGCTCACCTGGGTGATGGCTGAAATCTTTTTGCATATCCCCCAGCTCTCTCAGGGATAGGGATTGTGTGGTTCCCTCTTGTTCTGCCTCTTCCTCCTGTTCTTGTGATGGCCCTGCTTTGGTCTCCTTTACCCAACAAGCTCTCTTGTGTCCATTTCTTCTGGTGGAAAGAGGTGACTGATACTGGCAGGGTTGGTCCTCTGGTTCAGCCACAGGGTTGGAGCAGCTGCAGTGTCTGTCACGTCATCAAATCCAGGGAGATTCTTTTCCCTTGAAGATCCTCAGTAGTGTTGAACTGGGCTGGGTAGGCCAGGACCCAGCACATTGCAGTTATTTGTGTCTCTGGAATTGCCTGAAAGGCTGATGGCATCCTTTGTCCAAGTATTTTCCTAGTTTTTGTGGATTCTGCACTTGTTCAGGGGGAAGTTCCAATATGCTGGAGGTACCTATGCACTGTCTGGGCACTTGTCCACATTATCCCACACACCCATCCACTCAGAGCTGTCCAATCTCAGCGCAGATCTCTGGGTGGTTTACTTAAATAGCTGTTCAACAAGACCTGGAACACAATCAGAAGGCACAGAAATAAAACCATCCCAAGGATATTTGAAAATTGCAAGAGCTGTAGTAACTAGCCTGGAGGAGAAAGAGGAAGATGAATGGAGATGCCTCTCCCAAGGATTTGGTCTCCAAAGGAGAAAAGGTAAAAGATAGCATTATGAATAGTTTCCAGCTGATGACTCATGAAGTATGACGATTACAGCAGTGCTGAGTACAAAAAAAGGATTCGTTTCATAACCAGCAATTCTGTCATATCATAAGCCAGCATTAAGGTACAACATGATGCAACTCAGATAACAAGCACAACAGCTCTGAGAGCAAGTAAATCAATATAGACATCAGTGACTATTAATAAATGTTTACAACAGGTTTGTTCTAACACATTCTGATTATATTTGTTGTTATCTCAACCCTTCATTGCCCCATGTCAGGCACCAAAAAAAAAAAAAAGGACTGTTGCAGTTTAACGCCAGCAACTTAGTACCACACAACTGCTCACTCACACCCCCTCCCTCCCTGGTTGTGAAGGGGAGGAGAATCAGGAAGAAGGTCAAACACATGGGTTGGAGTAAGAACAGTTTAAGTTTAGCAACATATTAACTTTAATAATTAAAATATGATACACTGACAATTATAATGACACAGTCATAATGAAAATGGAGAAAACAGAAATAACCCACTTCCCCCAAAACCCCCCACCCAAACTCCCAAGTGATGTACAGTGCAGTTGCTCATCACCCACTGATTAATGCCCAGCCCATCCCTGAGCAGGGATCCCCTTATCCCGACCAGTTTGTTTTATTGTTCAGCCCCACACCATATGGTCTGGAATATCCATTAGGCCAATTTGGGTCAGCTGTCCTGGCTGACCATGAGAAACTGAAAAGTCCTTGAGTTTGTATAAGCATTACTTGGCAACAACCAAAACACCAGTATGTTAAGAATGTTATTCTCATACTACATCTAAGGTGCAACACCATACCACCTACAAGGAAGAAAATTTACTCCACCCTAGCCAAAATCAGGACTTTGAAACATTCTGTGAACTTCCTTTGTCTTCTAGAAGAGATCTTATAGCACCTTTCTCTGTCAGGATAGAGTGGATAGATTTCAATAGGAATATTAACACTATGAGCTGCACTGTTCGAAACTCTGTACGGTCAAGAAAAGGCAGACTTTGTCTGAAAACTTGTTGGGACAGCAGGAAAGAGTGGCAGTACATTCTTTACATTACCTGACATGGACCAAGAAGACTGAAGAATGCTTTCAAAATGACAGTGGTTCCAAACTGTGCAATTACAGGTGTGATACTATCATTTCTAGTAATTAAGAGAGGATCGACTAAGAATCTGACTACTCAGAGGACAAACTCCATGGTTGAAAGAATTACTTTCAGCAAAGTCTTAAGATAGCTGAGGCTATGTGTGAAGACAGGCATGCAGTCTGTCCAGAGGGTTTAGTGATGGATGTAGGAGATGGTGTATAGCAAGACCAAGTCCTGTAGCAGGTGCATACTACAGTGCTGTGTTATCAGAAGCCAAATGTGGGCAACTCGGATAAAGCCAAAGACTGAATTAGGGGTAACAATCTTGTTCAGACTGCAAAGAACTTGGTTTTAGAGTGCATCTTTTTGCTTCAGCTGAGAAATGCCAAGGGGGACTGGCATGTGGCGCTTGTGCACCAGCTTAGTGGAGTAGTTTTGACTCTGTAAGTAGGAAGTCCTACTTCCATATGTTTTCTGGTTGTAAAACCTCAGCATAATCTGATGGATTGTCTGGAGGTTATTGTGGAGAGAGAAAGATGCCACACCATATATAATGTAAATGGATTTATAATTATATATGATAGGAAAATGACCAGTGGAATTCATCTGGGAGGTAACAAGTAAATGTTTTTTGTCTGAAATCAGCACATGAGAGGGTCAGGGTCTGTAAAGTGCCAATGAAAATAAAGCATGTGCTTTTATCATTTGTTTGGCATAATCCTTCTAGAGTTTTATATTGAGTTATTTTTGAAGGCCTTGTGCCAGGGCTTTATCAGATGAACTGAGATCAAAGATTAGGCTTGATTATTATTTTTGTGTGTCTTTCTGCCTTTTTTTCTGCATACTTCTACTAAGCAGTCCAGAGGCTTTAGGTAATAAAAAGCTTTTGTGGAAATGGAGCAATAAAAACTATTTCAGCCTGGTCTTCTCAACTAGCACTTAGAGGGCCACAACATGCAGGTAAAATGCCAGGACCTGAGCTCACTCTGTGTACTGAACACTGATTTTTGATGTAGTGGAAGTCCTAAGTTGTAGTATGTAGAAATTGCTGCACAATCATCCATAAGAACCTGGAATCAAGATGCCTTGATCCAGTCACAAAGCACCCACTGATGAGGCTGGCTACTGGGCCTCATCCAGCACTGAGTTTTATGTTTCCTAGATTGCAGGCAACTGGACAGTGGAGTGGACTAGAAAGTCTCTAAGGAAAGTCAAGAAATACATGTAGTTACCTTGGATGTACTGCATCCAGTTCTGCTCGACACACTGATAGAATACTAAACCTACACTCTGGACTCCATCCCTCTGAACCATTGGATTTGTGCCAGAAACTCCAGGAACATTGCTCGTATCAATGCGATTGGGCAAGACACAGACTTAAGCTAAGGGTAATAATTCAATCTGCTGTTAGCAGACCCCCTGATATGGTTTGGGCCCATACAGCATCTGTCCCAGTATTGTCAATTAATGTGTAGATCAGACACTGTTCCTGAGATGGTTTATGGATAAGATCATTATATTTTGGGGGAAATAGGGATTGGAGTGAGTGTGTGTAGACCTGGATAATGCTTTGAGGGCAGACAATATCTCCAGATGGATTAATTCACAGTACAGAAGTAGCCACTGTGTCTAGAGGCAGGTGGCAGGTTGTGTGCTGGGACTCTGGAGCCAGAGGAGCTCACAGAACCAGGCACACTGACTGAAGCCTCCTGGCTTTTTGCTGGATGGAACTGGGGTCCTCTGGGAAGTCTCAAGTGCCCAGAGTGTTGAAGAAGGGATCCTGATGCCTTTTGCTGGAGGCAGCAGCTGGGCTGCTGGCACTGCTCAAGTGCTCTTTCTGCTGAAGCTCTGCAGTGCATCTTACATGTTTTTCTCTGAGCTAGCATGTCAGCCTTCCCAGGGCTGTAGGGGTTAAAGAACAGGTATAAAAACAGGGTGAAAGAGGGGATGCTTTCCTAATAAAATGATTATTTTTTAATAAAGCCTATAGAAACTGTGGTGGTGGTGGTGATGGCAATAAGATCCCAACTTGACTGAGCAGTCAGATGTGTGCAGATTGAGGTACTTTCTGAGACATTTCTGCTTTTGAGGAGTGATCATACATCCTTACTGTAATTTGCCCACCTGCATACTTGCTGGGCTGCAAGCATTTAGGTTGTGCACATGGAAGCAAAGCCTTATTGACCACCTCCTTGGCTTCTCCAACACACTTTCTAACATGTTACCTGCTGTGCGATTTTGGAATTTTGAACTGTAACACATCAATAGATTCAGGACATCCCTGTCCTATCTTCAGCCTTCTAAGTACTCTGGATTTAAAGCTTACTTTTTAGATAGCTGAAGAAAGAGAAATATGTGCCTTTCATAGAATAATACATAGATATGAATAACAGTGTCAATACACTTAGTTTCCTTGATTTCCTGACCATTCTTCTGTGTGGACATGGAGTCCTGTGCACATGATTTCTTAGCCAAAAGAAATCTGTTTTCCCAGATCTGCTAGGCTGGGGGTTTGGTTTTTGTGCTTTTGACTTTCATGATGTAATTTTCCTCATGCTGCTGATGAGATTCTTCTTGGAGTCCTTTGATCAGTTTATCAGTTGATCTACTCTTTGACTGTTTCCCTTCTGCATGTAAAAGGTTTTGCTGTGACTTGCAACCACTTTGCTGATCAAGGATGCTCTGTTTCAGACTGGATAACTATTGGAGCCAAAGGGCTTCTGTTTCCAGCCTTTTGTCCATCTCCCCCATCATCAGGGTGGGAGAGGCTGGAAACGTGCCTTTTGCCAGAATTCCTCGAATTTACACGGGGAGTTTTCTCAAACTGTCCCTCTGAGCCTTTCAGAAAACGGAGGATTCACTGAACCAGAAACTGAAACTGAAAAGGAGTGTTTCCCAGCTGGAGTGAGGCACACTTGGGCACATGGTGGCACTAAGTGCCTGGCAAAGAAAGGCTTTCTCCATCCAGCCCTGAATGCCTGCAACCTCAGAGCTACATCCCTGACGAAAGAGGCAAAAAAGCTGAGCATCGCAGAGCAACAAAAGTAAGAAACCTAAGCTTCCAATAGGATTTCTGGGAATACTCTCTTAGCAAGTGTCTTCCTCTGCCTGTTATCTGTCCTGCAAATTCTGCTTCTGGTCATATTACACCCTCAAATCCCTTGAGGCAAGGTTTTCCTGGAGTGTTTTCTCATGTCTCCCTTGCAAATAAAGCCAGGGCATATTTTTGCTACCTTATTAAAAGATCTATGACATTTATTGAAAATCTCACTCACATTTTAAAAACATTATGTTTGAAAGGTGATGGCTTACTTTTTAGTCTGGATCCTTCTTCTGAATCTTTTAATGGCTGATTAACATCACACTGGCAGCCTAAACTTCTGAGCCATAAAATGTGAAACTTTAGATTTTTTTTTTTCTTATGACAGAGGTATTTGGGGTAGAGAATCTGAATGACACGAAAGGAGAAATTTGCCAGGGAGCTCCAAGGGGAAAATAGAGCTGAACAATCTTTTTCTAATTATCATAATAAGAGTGCCATTATCAGAAATGCTCTGTGCTCTATTGGGAAAGGGAGCTATGTTAATAAGAAGCAAAGATATTTGATCCTTCATAGATCAAAGCACTTTTAAGGTGATGCTGTCATTATGAAAGGCTCTTGGTGTAAGAATGGTGCTTAGTGGACAATAGCTCTACTGTTTGTAATTTATTTAAAAAAAATTTAAAAATCAGACCTAATGTTTTATTTATGAGGGCCCAAATATGGTGAGAAATGCTTCACTCTACCAAAAAGCAACAGGTTTTAGGACTATGCTGTAGTTCACTGCCTACAAAATGAGACATTTCACTGTGCAAATAGGAATATTTGGTATGGGAATAAACACTAGCTGAAATCCACTGAAGTGAAGGAGACCCTTGGTAAGCTTCTAAATTTTACACTGCAAAGATCTGTGAGATTTTAAACCCATTTTTGTCCTTTCTCTTTATGCTCACTTGTGTTCAGAATATAGCTCTGAGAGTTTCCAACAGGGCTTTTTCTTTTTGTGTTTTTGCAGTGCTTAGAGCAGTCAGATTCTGTCTGAGACCAAAGCTCCAAAGTGCTCTCCTAACACATATAATAATAAAAGTAGAGAAAAATTGATACTGAGAACAGTTCACCTATGGCTCACAAAATGAATTTCATACTGTTGTTAAATCCTCTGGGGGATGGGGGGAAATTGCTTAAAGACCTGGAAAGCCCTACATACACCCACAGTCAACATATACCCACAGTTTTGTGTAAAGAATAGTGTCAAGAGAATGGAAAAATGAGAGATAATTTTTTTCAAGAGAAAGGCAATCAGTTTTTGTAGGTAGAAAAGCAGTATTCAGGGATAGAAACTAAATTATAAATACTAATATTTTACTTTGACTTGTATTTAATTTCTGTCCAAGCTAGTATTACCTATTCCTATTTAAGTGGAGTGAATAGAAGTGTAAAGCTGTTTGAATTTTGAAGTCTGTCAGTTCACCAAACTTAACACTGATGAACCCAGTAAAACATAATTATTTATTGTTTTGTTTGTTTTCTACTGTTTCTGTAATACCAATAAAAGGTATAGTACAGTCCTCTCCCATGTCCAATACATGGGGCATACACAGTTTGCCCACTGTCATTTTGGTTTCTCTTTGCTGCTTTTTTGAATGAGAAACTTGATGACCATGAGATTTTTTTGAGTGCTTTTGCTCCAGCATCTTCAAAGCTTATCTTTTCTTGTGGCTTTTTTTTTTTTTCTCCCACAAAAAGAAACTCAATCTCTATACAACCTCTCTATTTGCTCTCTCAGAGATGGTCAAACTTCTGTTAAATTCTTTGCCTGTGGTACTTTTAAGCCCAGAACAAGGAGGGCTCATGACTTTCAGTTGCAAAGCAGCTTTTTTCAGGAAGCCACAGAGGCTGCTTTCAATTCCAGAGGTGGCATTTACTGAGGCAGGTATTTTGGCACCACTCACTGCACAGACAAAAACCTCTTACTTGAGAGCTTGGGCTGGAGAGCTGGGGCACTTTCTCTGAAGAAAACTCCAAAAGAAGATTTTTCTGATATGCAGTCTCTATTTTTTCTAAGGTAATTACACAAACTTCCTGGCGCATGGTGATCCTACACAGTTTCCAGTCTGCTCTGACTTTACCTCCCTGCCAAGTGAAAGTGTATTTTCTCTGACAGAGCACATTGACTCCCTGTCTTTGTGATAATGAACACATGCCAAACTCTGCTGTCAGTGTTCCTAGCTTCCATCCTGTTTATTGCCTTATTTCAGCTCAGCAAGAATGTCATTGTCCATTGGAGACATATTCTTCAGTGTCTTAGGTCTTGGTGTCTTTAGCTCTCCAAGTCTTCCAGAACAGGATGGAGAAGGCCTCCTGGGTGGCCAGGTTCACCAGGATGGGGTGTCCAGGGGAGTAGAGGCTTTTCCAGAATATGTCCTGTTGTCAAAACCTACCAAAAAACCTAGAAAAAAACACAAACCCCAGCAAAACTCCCCTAAAAAAACAAAAAAAAAGACATGGGAAATTCTAACAATTTGGAGGAATATCTGTATACTGGAACAAATATGTATCAAATAAAGCAAATTTCCTCATACTTTGTATTCACAGTAAGGCATTCAGGATGTCAGGAAACTGTTTTCCCACTTCATGCATTAAAATGTTATGCCACAATCTACTCCATGGGTTTAGGGGAATGTAGCTTGATTCACTGGATGGTGCACAGGAGAAACAATAAAATTCTCAGGAGGTTCAATGACAAGCATTTGCTCAAAAAACTTTAGAACATTAAGGTAGACTAAGGTACTTCTCACATTCTAAAACCAAATCCAGACGAAGTAATGAACTTCACAAACTTTAGCTTTGCAAACTTAAATGTAGCCACCTTTAACTTATCCAGACATAACAAGGCACTTCATAAGGCACTGACTAGAAGTTTTTAGTCTGGCTTACAATATATTTTGAGAAGAAGTTTGGAGAAGAAAGAGAGAAAAAGAGAAAGTGAAGAGGAAGAAAAAGGAGGGAGAAAGGTATACAGTTACCAACCTTGGATGCAGTAATGAGACTTCATTCTTGCAATTTAGATGTCTGTTGTTTGAAGTGATGGTGCCGGTCTTGATCTGCCAGGAGTGGGGGAAGCCCATGAAACACAAAGTCCAATGAGTTAATATATGCTCAGGCTCAGTGGGAACGCCTAGGTACCTCCTCTGACAAGGCAGTTTTACACTGTCTGGTGCAACACTGTGGATCACGTGGCACTTCAGGGGTCTTTGATGGTTTATGACACCTTCTAAGACATGATACCTGCCTCTCACATCAGCAAAATTGAGCCAATTATACCCCATCACAAGGGATGAACCTTCAGACCTACCTGTAAATGTCCCAGTATCTCCCTCAGAGGGAAGTTTTACACCTGAGCCAGTATTGTAATGTGGGACAGTGACATGATAAAAAGCACTATCCCATCTCCCAGGATCTGCTTCTTATAGGCCTCTTCCCTTATCTGTTTGTAACCTCTGATGGAGGGGGTGCACCCTCTGCACCTGGGCTGTTCCCTTGCACACTGTTGTCAGCAAAGCACCCACTGCTTTTGTGAATGGCCGACCGTTTGAGCCATTCACCCGTAGCATTTCGGTGTCTCACACTGAAGCACGGATTTCATATTCTAGAATTCATTCTCTGGCCACACAGAGCTCTCTGGAGTTCATTTTCATAGTCAACCAGTAAAGAGACCTGGAAGGACTTCGCAGAAAGCTGTGGTACTTCCTAAAGGAGATAAGACACCTGTTTTGAGTAGAACAATCTCCCCTATTACTTTTTCCTTAGAAGGCTGGGAGAACTCTTTCCTCCAGGAATAGGTTAGTTCACAAATGCAAAATGCTGATAATAACTGCAGTGACCTCTATAGATAGTCCTGAGAAGCTGTTGTTACGTATGGAGCCAAATTAATAACTTCAGACACCTGTCAAAACAGTGATTGTGTTTAGAGAATGACACCAGATGCAGAAGGACATATTTGAAACTTTCTTCAAGAATTAGTTTTGGAGTCCTGAGACCTTCAAGGCTGGCTCAAGAAGACTCTGTTATGTGCATACATTAAACTTAGTGGAAGTATTTAGATTCACAGATGGACAGTTTTCCTCTTGTAAACAAAGCATATTTTTCCCTTGACAAGTGGAAGTGTTGCCACCTGTGAAAGAAATTAAACAGGGATTTTGAGTGGACTATTTGTCTATGACTAAGTTTTTTAGAAATCCTGGCCATGGGCCAGCTCTCAAGAGGAATATTCTTAATGTTTGTTTTTTCTTGTGACTGAGATCGGATCTTTAGATAATTTTGACAATGCCACAACCATTTTTTTATGGAGAGAACATACTCATGTTTCCTCTGTCTCCAGAGTCACTGCAGCACAAATCTATGATTTTCATTATATGAACAAGATGTTCCTAATGTTGATACTACCTTTTCCTTCAGTTGTTACTGCAGAGAACACTACACGTTTGTGTGCTTTCAGAGAGAAGTTCCCTGTGCATGTGTGCTAGCACATTGCCCAGAACACTGAAGTTGTGACATCAGGCACTACTGCTCACTATTTGGTACATAAATTAATAAAAGTCTTTCTTCCATGTATGAAGATGCATGACCTTGGTGCCTGTTTTTCCCTTCTGCATCAAGGCTTCCACTAACCAGCTCATTCTCCTTTTGCAGGTATTCTCTCTCCCTTAATAACTCAAATTGTACTATCTTCTTCCTAAAATAATGCAATTTCTTTCTTCTTCCTTATGGTTCCTGGCTCTAATATTGCTTACACTGTCTGGTGGGCACATGCATTTGAAATCATCTTTACTTGCTTGTTCTCTCACCATTTCAATGTCCTTCGCCATCACAACACTTCCATTTTTTTGTATCCACTCCAAGCTCCCCATCCTTCAGAAAACTCCATCATGCTTCTTAATATCTCATAAAACTCCACCCATTTGCATCCTGTCTCTTGAAGGCCTATGTCCTCCCTGAGTTATGCACTCTCCTATGCTCTTTGTCATACTTCTGGTTTTTTGCTCCTAAAGATAATTAATGACTTACTTCTTCCCATTCTCTGCTGGTCCTGGCTTATCCCAATAAGACTATTCCAAAACTCACCTAACAAATTCACTTCTTCTGCAAAGGCCCTTCTGGCTGAAGTGACCTTCCCCAAAGTAGTCTCATCTATCCTGAGAACCTGCATGTTATTCTAAAATCCATTTTAATATAGGACAATCCTACTTTCTTTTTAAAAAAACTTTTAATTCATTACTTGCCATATGAATTCCTTACTAAACAATTACTGAGAGTTTTTGCTTCATTGGTATTTTACCTCTTTCTTTCAAGTACTTCATAGAAATGACCTACAATCACCATTTCTTAAAAACCAAGCACATGCAACTGTATTGTGCTGCAGTCTCTCCAAACAAGAAGGCATGTATTGTTTCACCCATTCTTGTTGCCTACAAAATGACATGGCTGTGCTTAGCTGCTGCCTGCCTTTAACTCAGTTGAGCTGGAAGTTCTGGTGCAGCCTGAGCAACCTGGCTCTTGCCAAGTCCACTTTTTAGCCCCACCTTTCATTTGCCCTCAGCACTTCCATCCATTTCATACCTGATTGTGGGGCCGCCCCTCTGCCACATACCAGATGAACTCTGACAGCTGTTTGGTTGTCTCCTCACCTGCTCTACCTGAAAGGTTAGGAATGATGTGGGAGAATTTGCTGTCTTATTAGAAGTAGCAGTCCAGTGCAGCTGAATTACACCTCTTGTGTATGGTCGGCAGGTTGTGGGCAACTTGTGCCTGACCTGATGCACACCCTTGTCACACAGCTGGAGATGTGTCCTAGGTTACAATGTAAAATATTCCAGAAGGTCTGTATTCTATCTCCATCTTCATGAACTGTTGAAACCAGGAGGGGCAGTGTTTTCCTTACCTCCTCCCCCGGACTATCTCCTGATAATGGGCCATTAACACCTTGCCCCATGAGTCATAGATAACTCCCTCCGGGAGCAATTTCCTGTTTAATGGGCCATTAAGGACCCACCACATGATTCNTTTAATACTGCATCTTGTTCTAATTTTCCTATTAGGTTGTAGTTTGTTGGTCTTTTGTTTTTATTTTGTTTATACATATTAAAGAACTGTTATTCTTATCCTCATATCTTTGCCTGAGAGCCCCTTTAAATAATTTGGAGGGAGGGGGTTTGCATTTTTCTATTACAAGAGAAGCTCCTGCCTTCCTTGGCAGGCACCTGTCTTTCAAAACCAAGACAAGATGCTGGTGTCACCTGTGGCAACTGTGGGAAGTCATCAGCGAGACAGCAGTGTGCACAGGAAGCAGGATCTGTTCATAAGGATCCGTGAGTGAAGTTTTGGTAAAATATTTAGTCTGTGTTAAAATGAAACACTCTAATTATTCTTCTTTTTTTCTCCACTTTTTTTGTTTTTACAGCACACAACCTGTAACTTGTCAAGAATTTCAGAAACCTAGGGAGGTTGGTGTAAGTATCACAACATTACTTGGAAAGGATTAACTGAGAATGCACACCATTTTGTGAGGTGTTAGGTCATGATTAAATGCTCTTTACTGTGTAGTCATATTTTATTACAACTTACATATGTTTGGAACACTGATAGAAAAGAGAGCATGTCACCTATTTACAATCACTACACATTTACATTATATTATTTACAGATAACTCCTAGTAATCTAGTAACATATAAGAGCAGAAAATATAGCAAATATCAATATGAAACTGTACAGGGCTTAATCTCATGTCCTTTACTGTAGCTGCATTTCACTGTAATAATAAATACAGTTCTATATTTACACATTTTACTTTAAAAATCTATTAAATGAATTTTAACAATTTCAAGTTAAAAATACCTGATCAAAATATTTCAAACATGCTTATAAAAATAAGACACAAAGCCTTTAGGACCTTCTGCAAGCTAAAAAAGTTCTGATAAATGAGGCTTTCTTTAACTAGTCTTTAGAATTATAACATTATTTTGCTTCTCAATTTTTTTTACAAACTTCTTAAATATAGCAAGCTGAAAGGAACCTCACTGACATTAAGCAGAGCAGCACAGATGGACCCCAGTTAAATTAAAGCTAAGTAAACATGGTAATAGGTATTATGCAATGGTTGACTGATCCTCTGTTTAATCCAAAGTGGTTTCAGGCATAGTTTCTGCAGCTGTGTGCTGCACTGCTTCAAAAGCCACAACAGATAAAGGATTAAGATAAGTACCCAGTTAACTTTATCATACATAATTTCAGAATTGGTTAATTTCTTTTTTCCCTGAAGGATGATCATGTCAGCCAAAGTCAACTGATGCCATCTGTAACGGCAAAACTAAAAATATGCCAGTGTGAATGGACAAGAAAACGAAGGCATATGCATTGTTGGCAGCAAATTCTTCATTGTGAAAATCCATCCTTGGAATCCCAGGAAATTTTATATACAGGAACAGATGAACAACAGAGATCATCTGTAATGGATTACCTTAATTGCTGGGCCTAACCTTCCTCATGTGAAAAAATTAGTCTCATTCATCTGGGGGTTGAGTGGCCATTAACTGCGTAGTAAATACCGGGCTATTAAATGTTACTCCTCCGGGAGTTTTTTTTTAACAACAACAAAAATAGGTAAATTTGTGCATTTTTGTGTCTTAAATGATCAGCTTACTTAAGCAACAGGTGCCAGATCTGAGAAAAGAATACTGGAATATCCCCTGATGGCTTGGACGAGGTCAAAGAATTATATTCTAGGTAGCTCTGTTGTCTGAGATATTTTGACAGTAGACTTGGCAAGGACCTGAAGTCTCTTCTAACTAGGATGCTTGTGATGTGTAAACATATGTACATTGATTCAGCAAGGTACTAACAGATTTAAGTCAGAGAACTCTGTTAACCTAAAGCCATCAGAAGTCCCTGAATTTCAACAGCTGCTTTAGTATCTTTTTTGGCAATATAACCAATATGAATTTAGAGATTTTTGGTGACAGTAATTTCACTACCTAATGACCATCTCTGTCAACAATTTTCACTTTTATTTCTATGCTGCATATCCCTAATGTCAATTTCCATTTGACCATACCAGATTCTTCTCAGATGAGTAGTCCTCTGCCTTCAAAACCAGAAGCAGCTACTTATAAACTGTGATCAAATAACTTATTTCTTAAGTTCTTTTAAATTTATGATATTCATATCCTTTCCAATTTCACAATGTTCTTTACAACATATAAATGCAGTAAGTGTTTGAAATATCCCAGGAGTGCTTGCACCAGTGCTAAGAACACAGATCACACAATCTCTTCACTCCTACTTGATATTGCCTTAGCTAAGGGTATTGGCTATCCTTATCCAAAAGGACACAGTGACCTCTAAATCTTCAACTGACTAGTGGCTATGAACTAAGAGCTTTCTGGAATCACTGTTTCAGAAGACAGAGATCATGCCATGAGCAGGATTACAGTTTTTGCTCCTAGACAAATTACTTTAAATGAATGCTTCTGTCTGAGTGCCTTTGGTGTCCTTTAATAGTTCTCAGTATACCAATTTTTTAATATTGATGACTTTCTATGTAGTATTTTCCACCTTCAAATTAAACAAGTCATCTGCCAATTTTAACATCAGGAATTCTGTGAGTAATTCTACTGGCATGAAAGCAATTCAGGACCAAACTGTGCAGAACCTCATTACAAAAATACCCATGTGACAATGTCTTGCCATTTACAATTACATTTTAAATGCTTAACAGGATTTTAATTAACTTTTTCATATCATGTTAATTTTTTAGCTTTCATTGGCAATTAAAAATGTTTTGTCAAGTTAGAGGACTTCCAAAATCCAAACCCAATGCCAGTTAAACCATTTAATCAGCTTTATCAAACATGGAACTTCATCAAAGGGTATTCTGCAGAAGTCTTTAGGACTTAAACAGGACTACTCTTCAGTTTAGATACCTTGCTGAATAAAGGCCATACACAGATACTTATAAAAAACAATCAAGGCACTGAAAAACTATTATTAAAAACAAATTGCAATAAACAGGAAAAAATAACCCAACCCCAGAAAACATCAGGCGATGCTTTGAAAAAATGTTACAAATTAAACGTGCTATTTTTGTTCTTGACCAACCAATGCCCTTTTCTGAGTAGTGCTACTTTAAAAGAGAGCAGCTGATACAACTGCACAAACTTCAGCAGCTTTCATTTCGGCTCTTTATCCCAGCATTTTGGGAGCAGGCTGAGCAGGCTCAAGTATTTGATTTTAAGCCTGTCACAAGTTTTGTCATTGTCTGTTTTCTGAGGTGTGTCATCATAATTTAGAAGCACTCTCTACACTCGTATGCACACATCCACAGTTTTGGGATTAAAGATTTTGTAAACAGAGGTATTTTTGGTACTGTTTCTGCAACTAGCGACAGGGAACAAATGCGACTGATGAAAGATTGCAGCCTTCTGTCATTTGATAAGAGGGTGGTATTAGCGAACTGCTGGTGGGCATATCATATGATATGCTGGCACTCGTGAAGGTTACCAATGCCTGTGTTGAGTCACAAGACTGTTTTTCTATGTCTTCTGAATTCACAGAGATCAGACTAGTATGTTTTGATCTCCTCCAAAACAAAGTTTGCTTTCGCAGACTTCCCAAATCCTCCTTAAAATGTGGATTGAAAAGTATATAAAGCAGTGGGTTTAGACATGCTGGCAGTGGGACAATCACTAGAAGTATTGACTTAATCACTTCTGGGCTGATAAAAGTAAGGTTTAGTAAGGAGGAAAAAGATAAGAAGGCCACAGGGCAATAAAGAATGCAATTAATAAAAAGTAGCAAGGCTATATGCTTGACCATAGAGCAATCCCAAATGTTGTCTAGTTCTCCCTTTTCTAAACTACAGTAGAGCTTTGTATAAGCAACAGTCATTACCAGAAAGCAAAGGGAGTTCAGCAATACCAATGCTACCATGTAGCCCACAGCAGTGGACTCTCCAAAAGGGAGTGGCAAACACAGTGGAGAAACCCCATACTCACTTCCAGTGAGAAGGGGTATCACTGCAATGATTAGTGCCAACATAAAGCAAAAGGAAATGGCAATTTTTAGGCTAGCAGTGGAGGATTTTGTTTCAAACTTTGCAGCATGCTTTACAGAGAGTGCACGTTCGAGTGCAGCTAGGGTAAGGAGGAATATAGAAGCCTCTGAAGCAAAAATGGAGAGAAGGCCAGTTATTTGGCAACCAATTCCACTTTCCCATTGTGCTCCATACTTAGCAAAGCTACCAAAAGTGGATGCATCCACGCTAGCCAGTACTCCACTGGCCAGACCCATCAGGGCATTTACAATGGCTATTAAACCAATCAAAAGTTTTATGAAGGACATGTACAATGAAGATCTGAAAACTGTAGCAGACACCAGTGTGTTGCAAATAAAGGTCAAACCCACTGTGGTCCACACTCCAATTCTGATCAGCCAGCTACCAAATAGATGGTCACATGGTTTGAAGGGACCTGAAATGCCAAAATAAAAAGGGTAAGGGAAGCCCATGGCAACAAAAACCCCTTGTGCTTTCTAAGACACTAAAATTCATGCTTCTTGCAGATTCTCAGAACAATCAAAGAGTGAATTTTAGTCTAAAAAGGGAGCTGGAAATTTGCTCTTTCTCAGGAGTAATCTGAGACCTTGACTACATGCTGCTAAATGTGTGATGCCTATTGCATTAGTGGTGCACGTGAGTCTTCATCCTTCATCACGAGTAATCTATGGGCTTCTTTTTGTGCCTAGCAATACTACTACAATGTGATTATCAACTCTTGTAGCTTCAATAAATGCTGTGATATTTGCCAGTGTGTGAAAAAAGCTGAAAATGCTCTTTTCTCACTAAATTAAAGCAGGTTCCTAGTGAGTCCTGGTGAAGTGTGATGTAATGGATATGGACAGATGTACTCTGGCTACCTCATAACACATAACCTCATAACACAGTCCAAGAAAATTGTGTCTATGTTTGCATTTGGGAGTGTTGCCTTTTTGGATTTCCTGTGTCTGAAATCAGGTCATTATGACTCAAGCTTGCTACATATTCTCATAGAATTGACCTCCATGTAACTACGGCAGTTGCCATTAAGTAAGTATAAGGATCTATTGTGTCAGTTTGTAAGTTTTTGTAAGATACTGTTTGAAAAATCTGAACTAAAATTTCTCTCAGGTCTGATGATAAGGTGCCTGGAAGACAGCAAAGCTTTAATGAACTCAGAACTTATATTTATGCCATTGGAGAATATGTGACAGTCAAATAACTCTATTCTTTGGCTTCCTGCCTTTTCTATTCCTCTTTATATAACTTTATTAAATTTACTATTAGTTGCTATGGCAAACAAGAATCATGGCTTAAAATAATGCTGAAGTACAAGTTGTCACTTGGGGTTTTTTTAATTCATGTTTCACAATGAAAGAATGGCTAGTGTAAACATTTGCTGAAATCAATCAAAACTCATGACTATGACTGGCTACATTCTGCAAAGAAAATGACAGTGCTAGGTATCCTTTGTGAGAGACTGCGCACAATGCAGTAGTGTTTGGTATTTCCTAGACATAGAACTAAATTGTCTGTTGTTCAAGTTGCTCACATGTAAAATAACTCTGTGACATTCAGAATAATAACTTTAGCTTTGCAAAAGACTGAGAGAGCAACAATTCTGCTGAATAGCTTTCTGGAATTCAATGTAAAACTGTATATTATTGAGCAATCTATTTGTATTACGTTCATCAAATTACTGCACATCATATTGCTAGTATCTGATTCACAGTTTGTTCTGCATCTTGAGTATCTACTAACACTGTCCTTGAATTCCTGTCTGTCTGGCAGTTTCATACCTGGAGAAGGTGAGCATTGCACTGAATGATGAGATTTCAAATCTTCTTCAAAGTCAAGAAAAAAGTCCTCAAAATCACGTTCATCTATTGGGGAAAAAAAACCCAGAATTGTTACTGCAATTTTCAGGAAAAGTTTTTTTAGTAAAAGTTGCAAAAATGCCTGGGGCCTGCTCTTGTGCCTTTGCCTGCCAAACTGTGAGCAGAAGCAGACATATATCTACTTGGTTTGGAATTACTGTACTTGGGATTATTTTAAAAGTTGGCATCTTCACTTCTCTGGAAATAATAATTTACAGGTACATTCTCTATTGCCTAATTTGCAGGGTGATTGCCTAGGAAGGAGTTTAAAATATGAATTCTGCTGTTGTGCCATACTGTTAAGAATTGAATCAAGTTTTCTGTTTCTTATGTCATCCCTAGCACATATTCTTGCTCCATTCTTGCTGAACTCTGAGACCTACTGGTTTGCAGGAGCAGAGATGGCACAGAAAGCAACAGGGTGGTGTAAATGTATGGGCACCTACATAACAGATAAAGTAACAGACCTAGTACTGAAGGGGAAGAAAAATGCAGTAGTCTTGTGTCCTGGAGAACAAATGCACACTCTGGCAACCCTGGTTATGTGCATACACTGGGGAATGAAAGGCTGGAGAGCAGCCCTGCAAAAAGGGACCTGAGAGGTTCTGGTCCACAGCAAGTTGAACATGAGTCAGCAGTGCCCTGGCGGCCAGCAGGGCCAACCCTGTGCTGGGGGGCATCAGACCCAGCATTGCCAGCCAGGCAAGGGAGGGGGTTGTCCTGCTCTGCACTGGGGCACCCTCACCTCGAGTTCTGGGGGGCAGTTTTGGGTGCCACAATATAAAAAAGATATAATAAAGATACTAGAGAGCTTCCAAAGGAGGGCCATGAAGATGGTGAAGGGCCTTGAGGGGAATCTGTATGAGGAGCTGAGGTCAGTTGGTTTGGTCAGCCTGAAGAGGAAACTGACCTCATGCAAGTCTTCAACATTCTCACAAGGGGAGGCAGAGGGCAGGTACCAAACTCTTCCTCATGACCAGGGACAGGACTCGAGGAAATGACATGAAGCTGAGCCAGGAGAGATTTAGGTTGGGTATCAAGAAAAGATTTCTTCACCCAGAGGGTGGCTGGGAACTGGAACATGAAAGTGGTCATAGCACCAAGCCTGACATAGATCAGGAAGTGTTTGGACAATGGTCTCAGCACATGGAGTAATTCTTGGGGGCTGCCTTGAGCAGGATAGGGAGTTGAACTTGATGATCCTTGTGAGTCCCTTCCAACTCAGCATATTCTGTGATTCTACAATTCTATGAAAAAATAAGACAAAGTAGCTGCATATTTTGGCTATTACTCATCCTGAAGTGTGTGGGTTTGCCTAGGATGTGTTCCATTCTGAGGCTGGAAAGAAACTACATCTTTGCTGGCCTGCTCTTGTATGGAGTTACATATCAACTGAACAACCCTGTCTCTCATATAAAGGGAAGATTTAATTTACCACATTATTATAGCTATTATTTGGATGAAAAGATGAGTGCATGAGTGAGATTTTTGAATGACAGACCTAAAATAATGAGTTTGCTAAGCACAGGAATCCTTAAATAACATATTGAGCAAGAGACAGGGAGAGGCCACCTCTGTGACTGTAAAGAGTATTTGATTTATTTAAAATCATAGGTTGCTCACAGACTTCAGGCAGACTTAAAAGCCTAAGATGATGGTTACCTTGAATTTGTAACAATCCAGCATCCTTTCTATGAAAGTCATCAATGCTGCTATTATCATCTTTGTTCCATTGGCTGGAGATTCTGTAGTGGTTTTCACAAGCTCCAAAGGCACAGCACTGATAGGCATAAGGCATTTCCATAACCCTGCAGAATAAGGCAGCATGCCATAATACTGGTTAAGCACCAGAGTTACTGGATTGTAGTGCTCCTCTGCAGTTAACACAAAGGAAATAGTTTAAATATCCACAACTGAAAGTAAAAACATCTCTGGGTAAAAATCAGTCACGATAATACAAAATGAGGATTCACAAATAAAATTCCTCATTGGAAATGCATAGGTTTCTAGGCTAATTTTAGAAAAGGCATACTGTAGTTTTCTTATGTGTTTTCATAGGAGACGTGAAAGTGGGAGATCTATGTCTTGCTGTTGAGTGAATGTTAGTCAGAGCTTTATTTCTGTTTTTATGATTTTCAATGATCAACTGTTTCTCCAACAGTTACTTTCTTAATGGTTTATTTAAAAAAAACCCACATCCGAACATCACAACCTGTCTACCAGACAAAAAAAAAACAAAACAACAACACTCCCCAAACTGAATTTCTCCACTTTAGGGAGAATGAAATCAAGCTTTATTCACTTCTTTCCACATTCAACTTATTTCACAGTAAGATGGCAAAAAGGAGATTGTTTCTTGTGCAGAAGATCAAGAAAACAGTGTTCTAAACCAAAAGGTGAGTGAATCAGGCACTGTGTGAGAAATGCCACCAATAGAAAGGTTTTACTTTATTAATTGTCTTAAAAATGAGAATAGTCTTTGCAGTACACAGGATACTCATTTTTAATTCTTTTAAGATCATTGTTATTCCCATCACGTAACAATATATGTCAGTGAGTTCCAATGATTATGAAGGCTCCTGTTGTCAGAAAATTGTACATTTCTGGTACACTGTGAATTTAATTCCTTTGGGGTGAGCAAATTCTGGGGGAGCATAGAAGTACTACTATGTGAGTTCTATAGACTACTTCTATTCTATAGATGTATTTTATGCTTTAGAAGCAGAGCTATTTAACTTGCACAGTTCACCAACAGCACACAGTAAAACCTAACAACTCACCTTAATTCCAAAAGCCCCAACATACCAAAAAGTTCAAAGATAAAGAGGTGATTAGAAGTAATTCTGAATTAATTTAAAAGGAATAAAGTAGAACTAGATCCTCCTATCAGATTACTTTCAACAGGTTAATCATGTAAATTAACATAATGAGTGTAATAAGCAACCTCTAACCCCCTGGGAAATCTGTAGAGAAATCAAGCTGAATCAGTCCCAGTGCCAACAGGACTTAAATCTGTGCACTGGCCAAAAGCTTGGTACAAAGGGGAACAAATGGAATCTTAAGTTCTAAAATGATTTTTAAATTAGTGCATTTGGGGGCATTTAGATTCTATAACCATACATTTCTGTTGGACATTAACCACAATAATATGTACTCTTGTACCCAATACAAAATTTTTAGTGTACTCAATAAAAGTTCAAGATAACCAAGATCTAACTGTCAAACAACCTCAGGCCAGCAGATTTAAATATTTAATTTCTAACTCATTCATCTGCATGCCATATTTTAACATAAGGAAATCTATCTTGATTAAACATTTTGAACACATTTCCCAGAAGCCCTTCTTAAACAAACTATTATCAAACCCACTGATTACTGAACTAACCCATACCTAATCATCTGGGATAAAAACAATCCCAATCCCCAAAAAGAAATTCCCTTTTTTTGGAATAAAAAAACAATTATCAAAAGTAACACTGACAGTTCTGTGAGATGATCCCTGCAACTTGTGGCTTCAGACCTTTGGAAGGACGTTGATACAGATGGGGGAATGAAGAGTTAGTGGATATTCTAGGCACAAGAAACTGACAGAAATGTATTCTATTCTCTGATTATTCTAACAGCTCTATGACAGATTTCCAGATCTTGTGCTTCTCCCAGCCTGATGGCCTGTCATAAACTGGAAATGTGGACTTCCCACATTGTACTGGTCCACTAATTTAATGATGATGCCAAAAACATCTATGGCTTTTAAATGATATTTAAAGAGCAAGACTTACATTTCTTATCCTCTCTGTAGGTATTTCTAGCATTCATTCTTAAATCTGAACAGTTTATGTTTGTTTTTCCCTCTAGCCTATGTTACTAGGATATACACATAATCCTTAAATTAGCAAATGCTGCTTAATCTGTGTGCAAAGCCCAACTGCACACAACAGCTGCAACCCAGAACACAGAGGACAAAACCTACTTTGCAAAGCAGAGAAATAAGTATCCAGAGAAATAAGTATCAGATCTTCTTGGTAACAGAGGAGTTTCTTTTCTCACAAAAGCTACATTTAAAACAAAAAAAAACCCAAAAAACAAAAAAAACAAACCCCCCCCCCCCAAAAAAAAAACAAAAAAAAAAAAAAAGGAAAAAGAAGGAACTCTCAGGTGTATAGTGCTGGAGGCAGTGCTTTTTATGGCTGGTGCTTATTTGATGTGGATGATTAGATTTGGACTTTGTCAAATTAAACTCTCTTAGAAACACTGGCTAACTTTACTTTTATATACTCCTTATCTTACTAATGATATCTGTATCCTTGATAAATTTTTTTCCTCTAGCAAGGAATGCCTCCTTTTTCTGTTTTTAGATTAAGCAGCAGTGAACACAAGGTCATTTTTTTCCCTCACAAAAGTGTGAAGTTAATGGTGAACAGGAAGGCACAGTTATGATGAATGGAGCAAAGCACTGAGTTCTTTTCAGCACTGAATGAAAGCATCAGATAAAGAAGGAATGAGTGGCTGGCAGCCTGACTTTGCTTCCTCAAGGCTTGCTGTAACAGGCTGGGCTCAGCTCCGCAGAGCATACTCATGCTATTGCTGATCATGGGGAAGGGGATACTCAGCTCTTTGATGTGTCTGTTTCAATGAATTTAGATGAGTAGGAAATTTTTATACAGGAATTTGTGTTTAATGTAACCACTGGCTAGTTACAATTATGACAAAGGGTGAAATTTCCTTTTGTTTTAGATCCCTGTTCAAATTTGTTGCTTTGTGCATTATCTGTGCAGTGATGCTGTGTGAAATCCTCACCTCATTTTGATTTATAGTAAAAGTCACATAGACTGCAGGTCAGGATTTTACCCTATTCTCTCTTGACTGCGTATAATTTGTTCTTACAAATGTTAAGTAACTCTAGATCATACTTTGAATACATTTTTAAAAATAATTAAGTTAGTCTGATGCATCCTTGTTAACAATTTGCCCAGTTGAAATACACTGTACTTTCATTTGAGTAATGTACACAATTTTTCTGAAGGGATATTCATATAGAGTAAAATTTTGAGTAAAGAATAAAAAATCTTATTTATACATAATTCAGTTGAATAATGGATTATTCTAGGACGACTGCAGCACCTCTTATGCCTAGGTCATGTTATATGCATCATTATATATCTGCTAGGTTGGAGTAGTCAATTTTCTTGTGTTTACATTCTTTTAAAGAAACTTCAATTATTGTCAGCTATCTCAGCATTCTCAGTGAGATTAGAAAAAGTATTATATAATCTCAGTCTTGACCAATCATGATTTTTATGGTACTTGCTCCTTGGCCTCTGTGACCTACCTCAAGATCTCTAATGTAAAAGAGGTTTAAGGCCTCTAGTACTTTGAATGTTATAGTTTCATGCACATGGTGAAGTCACTGCCTAATCTCCTCTGTGACTAAGTACCATTTTTGGGTTTGTTTAGGGCTTGTTTCCTAACCTTGGAACCACTTTTTGCAGCTCTTATCTCAGATTGTATTAACCAACCATCGCAGAAGTGTTTTAGGATGGATCCCTCCAGTGCTGTGCACAGAGCCTTAATCAGCTCCACACTTCTACTCATCATTCCCTTATTGATAACTCCAAACACTCCAGTCCTTTTCATTGATGGTCACATCTTGAACTGTCTGCCTGCTAGGACTCTTGGGTGTTTTCCAGTGCAAAAGGCAAATCTAGTGAAAACATAAGGATGGACTCTCCATCTTTGGAGATACTCAAAAGCTGTCTGGATGTGGTCCTGGGCAATGTGCTCCAGGTGCCCCTGCATAAGCAGGTGGTTAGACAAGACAGCCTCAAAGGTCCCTTGAAACCTCAACCACTCAGTGATTTTATAACTATGTGTACATTGTTTAGTTGCTTCATATTTTCTGATACCAAATTTTTAACAGTAAAACATGATGAAGTATATGTTGCACTTGGCATCTCCTATTTAAAATATAAAAACAAAAGGAGAGTTAGGGGAAACTCCCAAATATCCTGAAGTCAGAGACAAAACCCTCTTTGCTGTGACTCTGAAATTAGTTTAGTTGGTTATAGCATGGTGCTAATAATGCCAAGCTTGTGGGTTCAAGCTCCATCAAGGCCACAGTCATCCAGTGACTGGCAGAGCTGCAAATGACCTTTAGAGGACGCTTCCTTCCTGCATCACAGAAAACTCACAGAAATTATTAGTATCAAAGTGTAATACAGTTAGTAATACTGGCAAAATATTATCTGAATTTTAATCAAAAGATTACAGAAAAATCATGTTCAAACAAAAGAGGTGAAATCTTTTGGTATTTCAGCAGTGTATTCTTCCCTTGTATTTGCTGTGTTCTCATTACATATAATGGGAGTTCTGTAAGCACAATCCAGTAGAAGAAGGACATATGACTAAGCTGCCGGTGATGTTGTTTTAACAGCTTTTGAAACATATCACCAGGAAGCAGATGTGGCTTGTACTAAGCAAGTACTGAGGTTAATATTTCAAAACCCTCATAGTTTCTTCAGTTGAAAGTGAGCATAATAAAAGAAGTCTATCATTTTTATCATATTTGCTTTAGTTTTAATGGCACAGATCAAAGACTGACAATACGAAGTAACATGCGTTATACACTGACACACCTTCCATTGCACATGAACACAAATGTGGCTTATTAGTTTTAATGATATACTCACTTGAGTTCTGGAAAATTTTCAGATGTTATCAAACTTTGTAGGGCATGATTTCCTGTTAATTTTAAATGAGTTAAACCATGTAGCCCCGTCACAGGAAAAGAGGACAAAAGGTTGGATGACACATCCCTGCATAACAGCAAATAAAAATCAGCTTATGGTATTCATTTTTTTTTCAGCACTAGAAGTGTCACATTGAAAAAATAGGTTAAAGTTTTCTAACTCAATAAAAAATGACTGTATTAAACAGAGGCCCCAGTGAACGCAGGAAAGCTGCAGCACTGCTCAGGAATACTCACCTTTATGTCCAGCAGAAAGCTAACAGTAACATCTAGTAGTTAGTTGGGTTTCTGTTCCCAAATTTTGACTCAAAACATTCATAGTGCCAGTTTTGAGACTAGCAAATAAAATTTAAAATCTTCTCCCTAGACTGTTTGAATTCAAAGGATCCAGAACAGTTTCCCACAGTTTAAAAGATTCGGTGGAATGCTACACGGCATGGCTGCCCTGAAAGTTCCCCAAGGAACAGGTCAGGTGTGTGACCAAGATGTGTGCTTCAGGAAAGGACAGGTCTGGGCTGGAGCAGAGGGAGATGACATTTCCAAGCTGAAGTTTGTCTGAGTGGCTGAGGGAAGACAGAATAGTGCAGATGAACCCAGATAGGTAACTTGGGGAAAGTAAAACAGGTGAATGAAAAAGGGCTAAGTAACTAAGGAAATAAGGGCAAAGTAGTGAAAGAGGGGGAGTCTAGAGGTACTGTTTTCTATTTTGCTCTCTCTCTCACTCTCCAATTTATTCAATGAGTCTTTTCAGTCGTCACAATTATCTACTCTTCAATACTGCAGACGGTCAACAGTCAAGGAGGAAGAAGCAGAGTCTGATGCAGTTGAAATGCTTTTATGTCCAAGGCTGAAAAGAAAAGTCTGGACTATACATTGAAATCAAAGGCCTAGGCATTAAATAAGGTATGTTGATGGTATGGGCTTCTACCTATCAGGTTTAGTGTGTGTTTTCTTTTAAACAGCACAATTGAATATCAAAGGTGAAATTCATGTCCTACTGCAGTGGTAAAAATGACCACTGACTTGAGGTGGACCAAGGTTAGAGACTACCATTTCAGGAAACACCGGCACACAGGCTTTTTTCTTCAACCCCCTCTGACTGTTACACGTTACTGTCGAAAGCTACAATTCACTTCACAAAGTAGGTAAGTTCTGACAAGAGCCCCAAAAGGGATATTACAGACACAATCATCTGTGCAGGCATTTGTCAGTGCACCATTAAGAGGGCTTTGCACATCAACAGAAATGAATACCTCTCCAAATTTAGGTTTAGCAGCTACTGGATTACCTGTGAACAAATGCCCAGCATCATATTTTTGTGACATCCATGCAGCAAGATGACTCCAGAGGAATTTTTTTCACATCTTCCTGATACAGCCAATGCCTCAGGGATTCATTTTACAAAAGCATCACAGTTGGAAGTAGGAAAAAAAAATTAGTAAGCACTGAGAAGTGCTTGTGAACAAGGCCTGCTAAACTGGCTGTTTTGACCACTAACCGCTCTGGCTGAACTTACTAAAGAAGAAAAATTATTTCATCAAATGAGGAACAATGAAATAAAGACGCATTCTGGAAAAGGTTTCTTATTTAATTTTTAATCCAATTCCTGAGGCCTGAAACACAACTAACAGGAAATATTTACTACCACTACAACAGATTAACTGCTAATAAATTGAATGAAAAGAGGCAGATGCACTGATAATTTTCATGGACCCCAAATCATTACACAGTGTTGTATGCAGCTTTGCTGTAATACCTACATGAATTGGGAAAGTACAAGAAAGGAGACATGTAGACATGGATTCAACAGACCAGATGATTAGAACAGAGAAACCCTCAATTTCTGCTGGGGCACCAAGTTATTAAATTTTTGTATGATCTTGCAAGAAAAACGCAAAAAAAAATTTAATGTATAAGATATTCAAATACTTACAATTTGATCAAAGATGGTAAAGAGGAGAAGGCATTGGGGTGAATAATTTTAATTTTGTTCCAAGCTAAATCCCTGTAAGAAAAGTGAGTAGAAAATTACATACCCACTGAGTGAATATGGAAGTTTTCAAACACTTGATTAGGAGGTCCAAATATAAAAAAGGTATAAATTACACACCAATTTTTCAATAAGCTCCTGCATATCTCATAGTGCAAAGTATTTTTTTCATTTTTTGTTAGTCAGTTGTGATGTTATTAAACTGACAACATGAAATGTCTCAAGGTCTGCCAAAGCCCAAGGCATTTCAGTCTGCTTCACAGCCTCCTAAGGCAGCAGAAAGAAGGCTGGGTTGTATGGACTATGTTTTCTAAAAATGTTCTCATGTGACTAAGAACACCAAACCCACGGTCAATAGGCTTAACTTCCTAATCTCAATTTTCACTGCCCCTGAAAAGTCAAAAAGACTGAAAGCAACTCTTAAAAAAATGTATGGCTTCAATCCTGCAAAATTCCAACTGTGAGTAATTACTTGACAAAATTATTCCTCTAGCACATGAGTCTGTGTGAAAACTGGAAACATGCACATGACTACCTCTCAGCCTAGAGAGGCTGATCTGGAAACAGACACTAGGCAGAGTAAAAGAATAAAAAGGTATTTATTGAAAGGATACAGATTGGGCCATGCAAGAACACCTTGGGGCTACACCCAAGCAATCCAGCAACGGTCCCAGAAAAATGCACAACTGGTCACGAGGTCTCATACTTTTCTAAGCTCTGGTCCATTAGCATATTGGAGTTAATTGTCCAATTACAGCCTCAGGTTATGAAGCTCCATCCTCTTTGTTCTTTCTCTCTTCTTCACCATTGTTTACACTTTTGGGCCTAAAATTTGACCTTGGTCCCCAGCTAGAAAGGAATTGTTTTGTCTATCTACCCTGTGAAGAGAGCTCATCAACCCTTAATATGAAACCCAGAACTACACATTAAAATAGCACAGAGTCAAAAAAAACCCATAAAAGCTAAAACTTAAGCCATCAACTGGACTCCACATCTTAAGACAGCATTCTCTGCAAAAGTATTTCCCACTCCCTAGAGCTGAACCTGCCATAGAATCAACCTGCCAACAGATACCAGCTGTGGCTCAGAAAGTCTCTCCACTTCCACCAGAAACATTTAGAAGTGACAGTTTTTATGGCTATAAGCTTATATATTTTAATTCATTGCTGCAGATGCTAAACCTCACAATGTTTGCTCTCCTTCCACAGCTGTGAACTCACGGTGAAAGATCACAGTGAGGAAAAACTGAGATAAGGATCTTTTGGGGTTCATCATGAGCAGACCACATACAGCCCATATTTTTGAGAACCTGTGTGGGTTTGGGGGTACTCACAGAGACCGAAGAGCAGCCAGCTGCCGAAATGTGTCTGCTTTGATTTCAGCGATTTCATTGTGATGCAAGTCACTGAAATAGCAATAGGGATCTCCTCAGTTTCAAACAGACTTGGAAGGCACTTTGGGGTGTTTTAGATTGTGCTTATGATCCACTTCAAGAGAGTATATCTGGGGTATTTCAAATCAGCCAGCAATAACCAAGTAAATTATACTCAAACACACATAGATGCTTCTTTTTAAATTTTTTAGGGTGGTTTAACACTTACATTTTTTGGAGTTTTTTACATGCAGTAAAACATGGTAAATTTTCCAGCAGGTTATAAGACAGATCCCTGAATTATACAAGAAACAAACAGATTAACATCAAAGGAATGGTAAAAGAAAAATAGCTTTCGTTGTGTACCTTCATGCTCAATTAAAAATAATTTGTTTTTATCCACAGTCACAGAAGAATCAAAGTGTACAAACTCGCTTATTTCTCATCTGTCACATTTTGATTTCTAACTGAAGAGGAGAGAGGAGGGGAAAAAGCAAGATATATTAACTCCATATTCACATTTGCAAATTCCTTGCATTGTCTGAAGATTTCCTGCCTGAAGTGTAGACTTCTGCAGAGTGTTTTACAATAATGATACTGGCCATCTGGATTTATATCATAGACTTCATATTTATCATGTTTAAATTCTGATAAATATTTTAACAATTTACAATAATCTACTAAGCACATATATTGATATTTTTTCAGAGAAGATCCTGCATTTTTCTGATAAGAGTCACAATCAGCTCCCCATTCTACACTTTTAATTAAGCAGTATTGCTTCTGATCCTTAGACTGCTACATCTTATAACTCAAGGAAATGGTCAAAAATATTGGAACTAACTTTGAAATCAATCACTAAATGGGGGGAAAAAACTTTAAAAAGACTTGAGCCAAAACTCAACAAATTACAGAATAACTAAAACATCTGGACTGATTTACTGTATAATATAACTAATCAAAACCAAGCCTAGGCAATTTGCAGAAACTGAAGGGAAAAAAAAAAAAGGAAGCAAA
Organism: Bombycilla garrulus; assembly: GCA_013400315.1. Lineage (NCBI taxonomy): Eukaryota > Metazoa > Chordata > Aves > Passeriformes > Bombycillidae > Bombycilla > Bombycilla garrulus. Next base: position 108,772 of record VXBU01009906.1, on the reverse strand, counting down.
CACCAGCCCCCACCACCCAAGAGTCTCATCCAGTGTGTGTGGATGTGTGTGTGTTGTTCAGGGAAAACTAAATGGGAAATTTCCACGTGAAAAGAATAGAGAAAAAAGATTATTCCTAGAATTATAAAAAAAAGTCATTTTTCACAGTTATCCAGTATTATCACATGAAAGAGATTCACTTTTCACTTTGTGAAATTCTTCTCACCTCTTAAATTTTCTAGAACTGGTTAATCTGCACCTATTTAATCCTTTGGTAAAACTGTATTTACACTGTATTTATTGTTCCAACAGGGGCATTTGGACTATTTTTTATTTGATTAGTGGAAGTTGTGCAAGTAATGACTCTGTGTGTCTTTAAGGCATTCTACTCTGATTTTACTCTTAAAAAGCCAAATATCAATATATTTGGGGTTGTGGTTGTTTTTTTTTATGTGTGTATGTGCAAAGAAAAGGTACACTGTGGCCCAAATCAGACATGTCAGAGGAGGGTTCAAGTGAGCTAGAGGCTTTTAGGCCAAGGTAAAGGATGTTTTGTACGTCTGGCAGACACTGGCTATTCTGTCATCCACATGTTTATCACTTAGGTCTTCTTAAAAATTGGTACATACTGGCACTCTCTCCTCATACATGGAAAAAACTCCTGAACTTGAGACCCTTCTCCCCTCAGTTTCTGTCAGAACTCCAGGAAATATTTTACTTGTTTATTTTATGGTCTTTTTTCCCACCTTCTTAGTACATGAGGCTCTTGGCAGCAGCAGAAGGCAAATGGTTTTGTTTCCTGTGTTGAGGCACATCCCCAGCTGTGCTGAGGGCAGCCTTCCGAGGGCTGCTGGGACCGTGTTCGCACATCCACCTTCACTGCAGGTGTGCACACATCCAGGAAGCCTCTGCACATTAATTCACATTTGGACGTGCTGGTGGCTCGGTAGGATGCACAAACTGCCCTTCAATACAGTTTGCACTTGTATTGTTTGTGAGGGTATCTAAGCCAGGGAGCCCCTGCATGGTTGCAGTCTCCAAGTAAGGTGTGGGTGGGCTCAGTGCACCATGATCCTCCATGGCACAGCCAGAACTGATGTGCAAACCAAAACGGGGACTCAGCAGGGCCATTCCAATCTGGCAGCAATGGGGAAAGAGCAGCTCTTGAGTACTTGAAATTGCTGATAAATCTGTTCCCTCCTTTTTTAAGTACCAGCTCTAATCATATAGGGTAATATTCAAAACTAAAAAATGTGAATTTCTGATGGACAGTTCTACGCTACTATGAACTCTGTAAGTTCCTAATTGCTGTATTTGTTTGCCGGCTGTTTTGAAATAATGTATTGTTTTTGAATGTTACGGGACATATTTAAATTTAATTCTGTGTGCAAATTTTTTTCTGGCAGCAGACTGTCTTTTATCATTCTGGAAATGATTATATTGAGTCCATTAACTAAAACTTAATTTTTTCTGGAAATATTCTTGACATTCACTCTGGTATTCAAATAATGCATTATAATTAGTCCTATTTCAATGCTGGCCAGAGAATTGATTCCAAATACATTCTTAGTGATGTAATACATAGAGCTGAAAGTGCTCTTGGCTCATTCTCAAAAAAGTGCACACAATGATTACTTTCGTTAGTGATTAAGCAAACTCCAAGGAAATTTCCAAGCTAAAATAATTTTGTATATTTAGTATACCAAATATACTCAGCTATGTCAAGGAATAGTCTATTAAAATTTCAGTCAGCTACTTATGTCTGGTTGGGAAAGAAACTAAAAGCAGAGCATAACAAGGACTCTAAACTGCAGTCCTTAATTATATTTTCTATTCACTTCAATGCATTATTTGCCTTAATAAGAAAAAAATTCCAAACTACTGTAGGAGAGACAGAATGAATGAAAATAAGGTAGTTCTCTCTTTTTAAATAAAATCAAGAACCTTTTTATCTTTTCCTAGAAATATGCTAAGTAATTATCTTTCTCAGCAATATATGGGAAATCCTGATTGGTAAGTGGGTTGTAAACTTTTTAAATAACACAGGGGCCAACTCCCTGAGCTGAATTCCAAAGAAGTAACATGATACACAGAAATAGCAGTAACTGGGTAATTTCAAAATCATAATAGTTTCATTTGTCTGTTAATCTCTTGCATTAATGTCATGTTAATAATCTTACTGAAACGTACAGCACTTGGAGATTAGGTAAGTGGTCACAAGCTGATCTGGGGAGAGAGGTGATCTGTGCTCCAGTGAGTGTCCTGTTGAAAGAATTTATGAAAAAATAACTACTTTTTGAAGACTGAGAAACAATTTTTTTAGGACATCCTTTACATTAAGTCAGAATACAAGAAAATAAAACAAAGCCAAAGTACTTCTCTAGCACTTACAAACTCTCCAGACTTGTAGTCCCTGTCAGATCAGGAAACTCTCTTAACTGTGAAGCACCATTTAAAGTCCTACAATTTAAAAAAACAATTTCAATAAAATTATGGTGATGAAAGTGTGGGACAACTCCAGTATTGCAATATAAAAGGAAAACTAAAATAAAAAGTAAACACATACAGAGTTCTTAGTTCTGGTAAGTGTTGAAAAGCAGATTTTCCAACGAGCTGGATAGGATTATCATAAAAATGTCTGAAAAAAAGGATAAAAAGACATTTAATGAAAAATTTTAAAAAATATTCTAAAAATATTATCATACTATAAACAAACGAGTAAACTCTCTATGATAAATCACAGACTGTGCCCCTCTGGTTGTAGCAGTGGTGAACTAGGCTTTCTCATCCTATAATCTATATTCACCAGCCACAGGTCACATTTTCAACATTCAAGTAGTCATTGTTTTCCTGTTTTTATGCCAGAAGCCAGTCAACAAAATATTCTCTATTCCTCCCAGGTTTGCAAAGACAAAATTTCACATATGAAAAATTTTGTTATGACCTGAGACAAATTTAAGGATAGCACATGAAGAAGTCAGAACTTCAGAAGATGTTCCCTTGCCCTTTTGAAGTCATACTGCTTTTGCTCATGGAATATTACTCAAGATGAGTCATTATTTTTCTTACACTTATTTTGCAATTTTTAATTTAAAGCTGTCCATTAAGTGCATTTTCATGTAAGGCAATGGGAATTCAGACTGGAGTCCATCAAGAGCAATTTTTACCAGCTTTTATGGTGCCAGTAATGCTAAGAGATTCAGAAGTAACCACTCAAATAAAAGGTCAAAGACCAGAGACCACTACTTGCTTCCCCTAAACAGGGCTTGAAAACTGCCATTTTTTCCATGAAGCTGGAAAGATATGAGCTTGTTAGCTTTTATGGTGATGTGCTACAAAGAATACTCACAAAAAAGCTCTTTGACAATCAGCCACAAATATGATACTTAGTTCCACATTGTCTAACACAAAGAGTCACTGAAAAGATTCTTATAACTTACATTGTAATAAGTGAAGGATTACCCACAAATGCATGCTCAGGTATTGACTTGATGTTATTGCTGTGAAATCCCCTACAAAGAAAGAACCGTTTCTATGGTAAGGAAAAAAAAAGTGAAAACTCAGTCTGTATTCACAATGCACAATGATGGCTTTTTGTTTGTAGCAAGAAAAGCATCTGTATGTAAAGGTATGTCCTCACTTTCTGGAATAAGAACTGAAAAAAGCAAAAAGCAAAAGCAAAAGCAAAGGGAAGAGAAGAGAAGAGAAGAGAAGAGAAGAGAAGAGAAGAGAAGAGAAGAGAAGAGAAGAGAAGAGAAGAGAAGAGAGCAAAATTGCTGAAATTTTGCACTTCTCTGAATGAACAAAACCATTCAGATGAAGTAAAGTTCAAAATGGCATTTTAAAATCCAGAGTATATACATGTATGCATATAGATATAATGTAAATATATACATGTATATGAACTAAGAACATCAATGCTTAGATATTAATAATTAAGTAGCTAACAATATATTTCCCCCTGTGCTTGTTAAACTGCAACTCTTTCTTTTGCTGGACGGCACAAGTTTATGAAGGAAATTATTTTATACACTATAATGTAGAGTCGATCCTCTCACAACCACCTTTTTGTTGAAATATTTTAAATGTGGACGCAACCAAAATGTAGTTGTGCCTGCTGAATACAGAGCCAAATCTGTCTCACCATTAATTACTGGATTTCATTCATATGAGCAATTCTCCATTGTGAAAAACAAAAGGAACAAGTAAGATTTCAAAAGAACAATGATGATTTGTGTGGGAAACTCCCATTAGTTCAGTTGGGTATGAAGAAGGCTTCCCAGCTTAAATTTATGCATTACTAAGTCTCCAGTTGTTCACTGATGCAAGCACACTTAGCCATTACTCGAACAGGTCCCACATACTCATTCTCGGTTTTAGTTGCTTAGGCATTGTGCTACTGGTGATGAGCTACAGAGCAAGGCTTTACATCTCTGTTTGTTTTGCATGCAGACTCCAAGCAGAAGGAGCATCTCATCTAGAAACAGACTGGTTTTGAACAGGATGCCTTGCATGGCAGAAAAAAACCAAGGAAATGGCATGACTACTTCCCAGAGCAGTATCTGCTGCTAGCTGTGCACAAAAAGGTCACAGTTTGTGTTTTCAGCCCAGGCACAAACTCTGAGAGAGACACACGGTCCCACCCAGGAACACCCTTGCTAAGGTGGGCCTGCAAGGACTGAGCCTCTGTGGGGCTGGGCTCCATGTAGGTCTCTGGACCACACCCCGTCCTTGTAAGATCAGCTCCCAGGGCCCACACAAAGCATGGAACCACACGGTCTCATTATCTGTGCTGGATTTGAGATATCAGGTTGCAATTTCAGACCCCAAATATTGCTTGCATATAGCTGATATTCAGAGGTGAAATCCTGTGATACCAGTATGTAACCTCAGGCACTTCAGGCAGTTTGCTGGTGCACTTGGTGCAAACTGATTTACCCATTTTTGGCTATTGACTCCAGAGATCATAAAAAAGGCAATCCTTTGAGGCCACTGGATTTCATACCAATTATTTAGTTGCATAAACAGCAGATGAGAACATTTGGGCTGGGAAACTCATATCCCGCTGCCTCTTCCAGAGCTGCATTCTGGAAACACTGGAGGTGCTGAGCAAAAGTCCAGAGTACCTGGGGGTACCTGCTCTAGAAAAAAATCTCAGGCGGCTACTTAAAATTGGTTTTTAGATCAGTTTGGGATGTAGCAGGGGTACAACCGAAAAATAGGTATGTGATTACTTCTTTTGTCAAACATCGATGCTGATAGTACCACTAACATGATAAATAAGTCAAATGGAAAGAATTCTGAACATATGCATTAATGTGTACATTGTGCGTATGATGTGTAAACAAAATTTAATGCATTTTAATTTTAAATAATTCAACAATTTTTCAAAATAAATTAGAGTAATTTAATTTCATTATTGATTTTCTTGACGCAAACTATGCCTGTGCATACAAAAGTGCTTCATTCACAACATTAAAAAGAACGGACTATATGTATTGAAAAGAAGTTGCTTTAATTTAAGAGAGGTGAGGGAGGGAAGTTGGTTAAATTTAATGAAACCTGATGCACTAATAAAGATGCCATGCTTTCTTAGCCAGAAAACTAATATGTTGGATAGTAAGCAAAATCTAACTCTTGCGTTTGGGACTAAAAGTGAATTAATTGTGTTTGTTATTTACTGTATTCCAAAGAAGAAGTTCCTGGAAAAGACCCAATGCACAAGGCAATATAAAAGTAAAACTTGTCAAAATGTGAATGGTCTAAACTGAACACTGAAAATTATTTTTTATGTATGTTGGCATGCTTATTAGTTTTTCCTAGGATAACAGTTTTTAAGGATTACTGATAAAATCACCAGCATTAAAAAAAAATAAAATCACACACCAGACAAAACACCCTTCTTCCCAATATGAGCTCTGTACTTACAGTTCTTTTAGGTTTGTTAGCGTCCTGATAGCAGTGGGGAACTCATCCAGACTGTTGTAATTTAAATCTCTGTGTGAAAATAGATTTTATTATTTTGGTTATTTACTGCATTGTTAGCATTTGTAATAGACTATCATCTTCTATGCATTAAATAAATACATACAGCAAAAAGACAGGAAATCCTCAAAAGTGTATGGATATTTTCCAACAAAGTATATTAAGAGCACATTATTGTTCCTATTTTTTATCAGCATTCTATTTTTAGTTACATTTTAGCTATTTTGCAGTAACGAAAATGTAAGTAAATTTGAGTACTACTAAGGGATTTTCTGTTTTATAAATTGCCCATGCTTTTGGCATTAGTTTAAAGTATCAACAGGGAAAAAAATCTTTTAAAAGAATATTCAATTACTTTGGTGGTCTGCACTTCACATGTCCAATACATTTCTCTACAAAGATTTACAACTGTATTGTTAATTTCAAACTTGAAAACAGTCAAGAGAATACTTCTAACCATACACATTGTAAAAATGATAGTGTAGCTACAGTAGTGACATCTCCTTTAAGAAGTGCTCATGCTGCAGCAGCAATTAGACTTTATTCTGGTAGGCTGGATGGTTTATAATCCTACTTCTGCCCTCAGCATGACATATGTATCCTTTAGCATTTAGGAGATGGCTGAAACTAAAATTGAGATAAGCCAGTTTACTGTGATGTTCTCTGGCAATGCTTTGTGAGGAAAATAGTCTGAGAAACTGGAGCAAAAGCCTTCTTAAACAGGCAAAAACCAAGCCAAAGTTTACAATAGATTGAAATTGAAATAGTATCAGGCTGAAGTAATGCAGGCAGGAAACTGCTGTCTGAACTCAACAAGGCTTTCCTTCCTGCTTGTAAATCTCTCCTGCTTATTGACAAAAGGAGATTACAGGCATGTACGGTTTGGTTTTGCCCTCTAGTGATATGTGATTTCCAGACCTATGCCTCAATGCAAACAAATGATCTTAAAGCTGGCATCCATCATTTACACCAAGATCTCTTCAGATTATTTTGAGACTATCTGGGAACTGGTCTATACATTATGTAATTACTGTGCTTGAGGCAAGTGCTACACTGTCCTGCTGCAGGGAACTGGCTGCACCTACATTTATTCCTGGGTTTGTGACTGTCCTCTGTGTTTTCATCTCTCTCATGCCAGGTGGCCAGGACTGCGTTTGCAATTACTTATTCCATTGTTCTGTTTTTCCCCATTTGTGACCAAGTGCCATGTGTATATCACTTAAATAAACAAACCAAACCATTACATTTTCCTTCTTCCTTTCCTGTCCCCCTTTCCGGTGCTACACTAAGGGACTTCCTCTCAACTTACAGGCAGCTAAAAGTAATTGTAAAACTGCAATTCAGTGTAAGGGATCAATGCAATCAAACTTGTGATGAGCACCCCCAAGAAGCCCAAACCTTCCTGCTTCCTAATCTTAATGAAAGATAAAAGTGGGCAGTACACAGGTTTGTGGATGGAAAAGCAAACAGTCACCTTTAGACTAGCAATATCCATGTCTGAAACAACTTGTTTCCCATAACTGGGTTTTTAACCTTTGTCCTGGTTGGGTAAAACATCAAAAATCACCGAAAATGATGCAGCTGACTGCAGCAGGTGTGGGAGGAAGCACTTGCAAAGTTTTACTGCCCCTCTGGCATTTCTGAGGTCTGGGTGACTCCAGCAGACAACTAAATTTGCTATTTGACTAAATGTAGTGAAATAATTTCTGCTAACCATTAGCACTGCATTTGTGTTTGGTATTTTCTGTAGAATTTTTTTTTTTGCTAGAAAACTCAAGAAGATTTGAATTGGTCTCAACGGAATTACAGTGAAAACTTGAGGAAGTTTCAGTCTTTGCCAGTGCTATTCTTTATCAGAGCTCTCTAAAGACAAAAACTTGAATACAACTGAAACATTTCTACCGCTTGTAAAATATTCAATAATTTGACTACCTAGAACTCTTGCTTTTTCCAGGTATAGAAAAATAAATCCATCTAATTTTATAACTCTCCTCTATGGTGAGACAGTCTCTTAATGTTAAAGCTTTTCACTGTGACAATTTCCCAAACTAGCTATTAGCTTTATTGATTGAACAAGACAAATACATAGTACTACACTAGGAAACCATAAGTTCATGAATAGTCACTTCTTTTTCTATGCTCAACACAGTTTTCAACTGTCTTTCAAACAATTTATCAATTGATAACACATATTAAAAAGGCAAACTAATTTTATAGTAAAAAACAGGATTTACTACATAGAGTCATTGTAAACTATCATTTAGATCCTGTAGCGATTAAGTAAGCCAAAACCCACATTTGGCTTTTGGGCTATTTTTTATTCTCTCAGAATATTAATGAAAACACTCTAAAAAAAAGAAGCAAGTAAGAGGTCAACTCACAATGTCTCTAGGCTGTGGAGCCCATCAAAGCATCTCTTTCCCAGGGAATAGATTCTATTGTTATGGAGATGTCTGCAGGAGAACATTAAGCACGCAGTCAGGAAAGCACACTGCATACAGTGGACTAAAGCAAAACATTTTGATGGTTAAATCAAAATTAACTTATTTTCAGGCATGCATTGATTATATGCAATCATGCTTTTGCAAGAGCATGTACAGGAGGCACCTCTACCATCTTCCACCGATTGTCCCAATACCTTTCCATTTGGTTTCACAGAGAGAATCTGTTTTAAAACCACTTAGATTGTTCAAAAGTGTTATATCCTGTAGTTCCAGGCTGGGGTTTGCCTAATGAATAGATATATTCTCAATGATAGCTAAGTAGTTAAGTAACACATCTTAAAAACTGTGTGTGGGGTGTGAGGTATGTATTTGAAAGATGTATATTCAGAGGGTGTTAGAGGGCGTGGCCCAAAAGAGCAGCTGTTGAGGAGATGGATAACACAGCAGACAGGTAAGCAGCATTAGGCTTGCAGAATGCAAAAAGACACAAAGCCATAACACAGGAAGTTGTAGCTTCCCTGACATGAGCAAACTAAGTAATCTCAGAAGCACTGTAACTTGCCTTTCTCTGAAATTATGAAAATCAGTAACTATTGCCTAAAATATTTAGCAATTGAAAGTAATTTTTATATATTTTAACCAATTCTACTCTCCCTCCCCCTGCCCCATCTCAAGACTCTGAGTTCTGCCTATTTCTGTCTTTTAGACTGACATGGAAAAAAACCCACTCTGAGTGAAGCTCATCAATGTGAGTAGATTCAACTTGCAGCCACTACAGGTAATTTAATTTAAAAATAATGCCTTTTCCCCAGATTTTTCCTTTTATTTTGTCTTCAAAATACTACCCCTGTAGTGGAGAGAAATTAAGGGATAAGGGCTTTAAGAGAAAAGAAAGGCTGTGAATGAGTGGCTGCCAGGCGCTTCATTATACTCTGAAAATATAGTTGAAGATCAGAGATTCTCTGAATATTCTGCAGAACCTAGAGAAACTGAGTCAACCTGTCCATCAGAGGCAGGGATTCTGACACCAAAATAAAAATGTTCTGTGGGTTTTTACTTTTCTGGGAAGAAACCTAATCAACTCTATATTTTTAATGACTACTCTCACCTTTAATGCTTTAGTTAGCATGGAGAGTGCATCTACAGATTCCAGTTGCTTGGATCTTTTTAATTATAAATATTTTGACCTGCTCCAATTGACCATGCACTTTTGCACCATGTTGAAAATTTGCCATACTGTAGCAACCCAATGAAAGCAGAACCACACACAAAGATTTTGATGAGCCAAAAAGGTCAGCTGTTGTAGGTTGTGAGGAATGATTCAATTACTAATCACTATAAAGCTCAGAAGATTAGAAACAAGCAAGGCAGAGCTTCAATAAAGAAACCTAACTGAGCAGAAGCAAGCATGGAATGAAAAGAAATTATATTCTCCTGCATTTCTTAACTGTCCTCTTACCACTACATTTCTGGTAGGGGTCTAGAGAACAATGCTCAAGACAGCATCATGTCTTTTCCATTGCTGATATAAATCTAGAAGGTCAATCAAATCCCAAGTCCATCCATTCTTTAACTTGAATGGGACTGATATTTAATGTAAAGAAAAGGCAAAGGCTTTGCAGCACAACTCAGCTGTTAATGCCCATTTTTGGGGCCCCATGGAGGCAGAGATAGTAACTATAGCCGTCAATGAAGAACCCTGATGCGCGCCAGGTTCAATGCTTACACTGGGGCTAGAATACACTCTTACATCAGACCGTGGTTTCTGACAGCCTGTAAAGCTTGACTGTATAATTCTCTTTTTAATAATGCTAACATTTTCCAAAGCATCCTGAAATTACCTCTCCACTCAAGTTTCTTCAGCCATTCTAGATTTTTTTCCACTTGGTACACTCCCAGAAGATAAGAACCTGAAACCATGATTCATAGAATGCCTTCCAGATTTTGGTGCCAGCAGAGCATGTTTCATTTAGTTGAACCGGTATGCAAACATATTCAAATACAAAACTACATATACTTTCCATGACAGGAAATGCATATTTTTTTCTACTGGACAGCATTCTTTCCAAGTCCCTCAGAAAGATTTCCATTCACTTCCTGTTTCTAATCTTCCCTCTTTCAATCTTAGACAGCACACAATGCATCCCTTCCTGCTTGTTTTGCTGACCAGATAGGGTGATTTTTAATTCCCTTGAATATTTTTTTTATTGAGATGGAAGCTTTTAAGCTAGATCAAACAAGTGGTTTAGCAAATGCTAGTCACACTGTACTAGGATGCAATAAAATCTGTTTCTCCAAGAGGCCAAATCCCTGCAAGAAGACATTGTTTATAAAAAGCCATCAATAAAACTTACAGGACTACCAAACTGGAGAGGTTTCCAAAGGCATAGTCTGGTATGTAATGAATTTTATTCAGTGCCAATGTCATTGCTTGAAGTGCTGATAAGCTCCTAAAAGCTTGGACAGGAACTTCTGTCAAGGAATTATCATCTAGCCACAGGTGTCTAAGGGAGACCAAGCCATTGAAGCAGTTGGGGGGTACATAGCTGATGTGGTTGGCATCCAGACGCCTAGGAGAAAAAGAAACAGAGAAAATTGACCTCAGGAAAGGAAAGGTGGCTTTCCACAATGCCTATGAGAAGTTATCACCATGAACATAACCCCAAAGGATGGACATGGGTTGCCACTTCCAGTTTTCATTTCCTGGAGATTCTACGTTCCCATCTTGCTTGCAGCCTCCTCCTTGAGATCTCAAATCATGTATATACATCTGCTTGTCAGCTGGTTCTGCAGAGACAGCTCTCCTTTGGACCATCAACTCACTGAGAGCACACTCTGATAATTTTTGAGCAGAGTCTCTCTGAAGACCGGGTATGACTTGTGTCCTTTCCCAATTGTTTGAAACCATGGAACAAAAAAGAGCAAGAAACTCATCCAGAGATTCTCTTTCAGAACCTACAAATTACTGAACTGCAAGATAATTTGGATTCCCACATGCTAAACACCCATACCAAGACTCATGAATAGAACTCACTTCTGAGCCTCTGGAGGTACCTGCTTTACCTTTTCTTAAATACTACAGAGTTACAGAATCACAGAATAAGCTGTGTTGGAAGGGACCCACAAGGATCACTGAGTCTCACCCCTGACCCTGCACAGGACCATCCCCAAGAGTCACATTATGTGTCCAAGAGCATTGTCCAAATGCTTCTTGAACTCTGTCAGGCTTGCTTCTGTGAACACTTCCCTGGGGAGCCTGTTTCAGTGCAAATATTGTTTATCCTAATGACTCTAATGAGAACTGAAGTTCACATTTTTTAGTAGTGTAACATAATGTTTTTTACATACAGATTAGTATTGCCAATGTGATGTATTTGTGTTGAAAAAGGAGTCGCTAAATGCATTTCAGCTGCTGCAGAGCCAACTGAGGGAGCTCAACTGCACATTGTACCTTTGCAGTCTGCAGGTGATGCTTTGTTCTCACACTTGAGTAATTAAGGACTAAATCTATTGGATCTTTTTCAGATGTGGTGCTACAAATATATGCCATCTATTCACTTGTTTTTTCTCTTTTTTTATTTTTTTTTTTTATTTTTTTTTTGCTATGTTTTGCTTTTTCATTGTGATTCTTTCAGGGAAAAATTTAAAAGTGCACTTCAGATTTCTGAAATTTTGTGAAACACCCACTTGGGGATGTGGGCTCTGATACACTTTTTCTGCTTTTAATGTGTTGCAGTGACTTATACCTTTTCCATAACATGAAAGCTGTGCTCTAAAAATTTTCATGAAATGTTTAAAGAGGAGTAATTAAGTGAATGGTAAAACAGAAATGAATTTAAATAGATGTTTCAAAATACTACAGAACAAACAGCCATACCTGGGTTACAAAGAAGTAATTCTGTACAACCTAAACTCAGTCTGTTTGAGAGAAATGCAATACTCTTTGTGGTGGCCACGCTAATCTCTTCATTTAAAGCTGCTTTCTCATTTACAGTCATGTAAAATGTCAGGTCCATTCTACCTCCTGTTCCATGCTGGCCCTACCTACTGCATGAGAAAAAAATAATGACTGCTAAGGCTTTGTGCCAGGCTGGCAAATAACTGAGACAAGGTCAGTTGGAAGAAATTTATAAGGATCAGTGTCAAAGCTCTTGTAAAATTAAATTTTCAATATAATAACTGACATGTCAGGCAGCAGAGAAGAGCTTCCCAAATAACTGAGTGGTCTGTCAACAAATGGGTAAGACTGGAAATGTTTAGAAATACTCATGTTGTTCTTCCTCCTTTCCCCAGGCAACAACCATGCTATGACTGTGTTTTCAAATAAGGTATAATTTGAATGAGTAGATGAGGTTTCTTTGTGTTCAGTCAGAAGTAAATTTCTTCCCTGGGTGATGCTGGTATGTAAACTAAGAAGTTACAGTTGCCTTAGTTTGACAGTTTCACTGATTAAAGAATGGAGGCTTTATTCAAACTACATGTGCTGCAGTACTGCAGTTAACATCTTGTTCAATAGGAAGCCTGATGTCCCCACTCACTTCATGGGAGTCACTCACAGGATGCCTGGCTATGTGGAGAAGCCAACAGGTTTGTATGTGAGTCTGTGGCTGAAATGGCAATATTTCTGCTGTCATCAGTGAGACCAGGATTTTTATCTTACCAGTATTTCACAGCAAATCAAGGAATTCTGTTTTTTTAATAGCTGAAGTTTCCAAATATAAACCCACCACTGGCTATGTAAATAAAACCCACAGAACAGAAAGAAAAACAGAACTGCTGTACTGTAATTGAAATTCTAGATAGTTGAATTATTGTTTAAATAAAGCTTGAAAGAAACAAAAAAGCTGCAGTGATTTGTGCTTCAGGTTTTGTAACTGGATTACATATCTTGCAAGTACTTCTTATAAGTACTGCCTCAAGTGCTCTTTCGTTATCTAATCTTTTTTTAAATTTCCAAGCACCGTTTTCCCTCTTGCAGATATTAAAAGGTTTCAGTAGTGGTTATGTTTCCTGTCATATTATAGGTAATGCACACTGATGTATAAAGGACTGATCAAAATCACCCTTTTCAGCCAACTGTTTTACATGTGTTGATCAAAGTTTTGGCACTTTCAGAACTAAACCCATTAACTCACAAACATGACCGTATTTATAACTGAAAATATATGTAGATAACATGTGGTGAGTTTGAAAGCTGCTATTATACTCCAGAGAGAGCTAATTTAGGAAAACAGAAATCTCTTCTGATAGGCAGCATGTAAATAAAGCAGCCACTGTGAAATTCACCATAAGCTCACTTAAAATGTCTAAACCTTTCAAAGCAAATGCTTGAGCTATGTGGACTGTAACCCACTAGTGTTTTCTGTGACACACTGTGAATTCTGTGACCATGTGCACAAATTATGAAAAGATATTGTTCATGCAGAATTAAAACCTCATTTACTGGTACAGACAAAGGCAGATGTTTGAAAAAGATTGGATATGCATTTTTTTATCAGTCTAATATGAATGGATACTAAGTTTCAGGCCAGTGGTAGGTTTCTAAGGGAAAATATATACAGATGATTTTTTCACCATTTTCTGTATCTTCTCTCAAAAACAGCTACAAGCCGGGTATATCTCACGATCAAGAAATTTCTTAATATCTTGTTGGATTTCCTTGCTCATTCATTCAAGTTTAAAATCAAATGCTAGATAGGAGATCAGGAAGGAGATTTCTCCCAAGCCATTTTCCCCCCTGAAACGAACAGCTATTACATGGATTGCCTCATCTTGAATGGATGAGGGCCAGAACACAATGAAAGGTCTGGAAAAGAGGGAAGCCACAAAGATGGATAGAGAAGTCAAGGATAAAATGTTTCTTTTGATTTTAAGTTTGAAGTAGGAGAGATAAAAACAAAGGAAAAGGGACTGTACGTAACAGGTAGGGGAGGCAGAGAAGTGGGAGCACAGGAGGACTGATTTTAGGCATGGTGGATTAAAGAAGGTGTGCACTTCTCCCTCTCGTATCACCTTCCTCTTCTCCTGACTCAGCTCTGTTACGCAGGGAGCCTCAGTCAAATCTCTCCAAGAAGTATGGAGCAATCATGGACAGGGGCTGTGGACAGGGCCTGTCTGGGGAGGGCATAAAGGCCAGGAGACGGTCACTTGCAGCTTTGTCAGTGTGTCGGCACACAGACCCTCTCAAGGCTTTGTTCACAGGATTGACTAAAATCTCATTTAATTAATGGCAAATGACATCTAAATTAGCTTTGAAAAGTGGATATAATAAAAATAGAGCTGGCTATTGTAAGCCATTTCAAACCTGGTCTTCTAAGCAGGATATCCCCTTCAGTCCACAGGGGGAAATACTAGGACTATTGTAAAAGGCTTAATTACAACACAACAGCCCAGCAGTTCTCACATCTCACTTTTACAGGACTGATACAAAGAACCCTGCACGGCAACAAGACCAAAAAAAGACAAATCAAAAGACACAGTCTGGGAGCATTTGTTTCTGTCCCACTGCTCAGTTTTACATGAAGAGGTTTCCGCAGCCCTGGGAGTTTCTCAATCTGTAGTGTTTCTCTTCACATCCAGATGTGCTGCTCAGGGGTTTTGGTAAACCGGTGTTCAAGATGATGGATGCTATCACACTGCATTCAGACAAAAAGCCAACTGCACAGCTATATTTATACAAAGGTTGTCTCTGACACTGGGTACTTTCAACCCCCACAACTGGGAAGAAGTGGGAGCTAGCAGTTGTTTGGTTATCCCAGGAATCTGGCTGCAGACTCAGATCATGACTCCACAGATAGATAGGCATGTTTGATATGTCTGGGAACACTCACAAGTTCTCAGGCAAATGGCTCAGAGCAACCTCTCCTAGCCTCCCAAGCAAAGTGTCACCTGCTTGGACAGTCACAGGGGCATGTGAACCCAAATTAACCCCAGTAATACATCCCCAGTTCAGGGGAATGTTATTTGGCATGGGTAAAAGGGACACTGTTAACAGTGCAGCCAAGCAGGCAGCCGTGGCCAGAGCCTGGGAGTGCTCTGAAGCACTGCCTGCTTGGCTCGGCTGGTTGTGATTACCAAATCTGAAAATGAATTGGAAATCTGGTGTAAGCCCCTGTACTGCCAAACGCTCCAACAGCAGCTTCTGGCCTCCCACATATCCTGGTGACTTCAGCCATGCAGGATGATTTCTGGCTAGCAGTTCTGAGATTGAGAAATTTATCTGTCAGAGATGCAATAAGCCCTCCCTCTCTTTCGAGATTACTCATAAGACAGGAAAGAGACAGATGCCTAATACCTTCTGTTGGCTGAAATAAAACATCACCCAGTGGCCTGGAATTGCTGATCTAATAGTCTCTTTGCACCTCACCTTGAGAGCAACTGAATGGTTGAGTCAGGGACTGCATAATAAAAAAAAACAGTAGCGAATGCATTTTAGTTAATCTTGCACCTCTACCTTCTTCCCCTTGGCTATCAATCCAGAAAAATGCCTGTGACTGAGACAGATGGTGTGATACCATACTACTGCTTGATGTTTCAGTCACTCTTCTGATGCCTAGTGCCCTGGGGCTCTAGCAGCCTGGATGGTGAAGGTGTGCACTAAAGCCAGGAGACTGCAGCAGCAAGTTTTGAGACATCTCTGTATGTGTAGACATCTGCATGGGCACAAACAACCTCAATTTCAAATGTGGGAAATTCCTCCTCTGGGAGTTTGTGGGTACCTTTTGTGGTACCAGCTTTCTTACAAAGGATAATACCTTCTGTAGCCAAAGGATAATACCTTCTGTAACCTTCATTATCACAGGGTGTGACATGGAAAACCATAACTAAGGTTCCCACCTTTTCATGAAAACAATTCTCTGGAGAGAATGTAACTTCATCGAAGTTGTTTGGTCTTTCAACTTAAAATCAGGATTATTAACAGAAGCATCAAACTGGAAAAGAATTGTTAAAATTTAACATTTCTGAGGAAAAAAAGCCTGAATTGGAAGAATTTCAGAACTATGTGCTCTCAAAGCCTTCCAGTGTTTGTTTGGGCTAAGAATGGAAATTTCTCTTGAAATGTCAAATATTGTGGAGAGTAGGGAGATGATGAAAAATCCATTTGCTGACCTGTTCCAGACAGGCAACTACTGGGAACATCTGAGATGAATTTTAGATAATATTTTGTATAAAACCTGGTAGTTATCATCAGGTGGTCTATAAATACTGAAATACCTTATAAATAAAATTTAAGAATTCTACAAATCATGTTGGAAAATTCTAAAAAAATTCATTGCTATTACTTTGCTGTTACTTGTAAAGTCTAACCAATTTGCTTCACTAAATTGCAGTTTTGCCAATTTTTAAGGGAGAAAAGATGGTTTATTTTTCCCATCTGTCAACTGTTTAAAGTGCTTTCTGGGCTATATTGTATTCTGCCCTATTTTCCACTATCAAAGTAAAATTCCTTTAAATTTCACGGGAACGAGAGCAGGTGATACAGTAAATAGTGGTTGCTTTGAAATGTTCTTTGTCACTGGTGTGGCATGGGCAGTGAGATAGCACCTGACCTGTTCTTAATTTTGACTATTTGTGTGTCTGACAATGCAGCAGTAAGAGCTGCTTATTAACAATGATGTCTAAACAAGAAAATAAATGGAATGAAATTTCATCTACAGTATTCACTGCAAAGAGTTGTGTTACAATAATTCCAATAAAAGAGTAGCAGAAGCTTTGCTTTTCCACCTGTAATGCCAATTACCTTTTCCTCCTTTATTTAGCCACACTTGAAAATGGAGATCTGCAACTTTTAAGTGGCTAGTAATATAAACTATGTATTAACATGTTCAAGAACAAATAAAAAAAAGATTATTGTTAAGTCATTGCCAATTTTCGACCAATCCCTGCTTGTTCAAAAATACTGAAATTATATGTCAATTCTGGCATATAAAGGGTGTAATTGTAATTAAAAATAAGATGACTGTACTAGATACCTATTTAAACAAATACCTGCATTAAATGAAAAAATTTTGACAGAAAATAAGCTGCTATTTAAAAATCACATTTGGAAAACATATCAATATACATATTTAAAAAGTTTTTGAACTACACATATGTATTAAAAAACATTAAAAGTTTTCTTGATTTAAACACAGAATGGAGATATTGATGATGTGTGAAACACAAAATCCAGAGATTTCCTGCTTATAGTCTGTTCTAAGGAAATACATTTGCTCAAGGTGACTAAGAGGGATGAGAGCATTCAAGTGACTCTTGGAACCCTGCTGCCAAGTATTAAGTTGTGACACATCAGTGTCATCAAGGTATCTGCACTTTTTTGTGCTTGACAGAAATAAATGCCATTGTTAGGACTAGCAATCCGGACTAGAGTCCTATGCAAACATTGCCCAAGCTCTGGTAGCTGAAAGCCTTTATAATTACTCAATAATTAATGCTTATTAATCAAAGCAGCACATTGCTGGTTTTGAACTACAAGCTACAAAGTCTTTTATAAAATTGAAGAATATTTTAGTGTTGTTCAATCTTATTTTTCTTTCCTTTAGTGACAGAAAAAAAAGAATTGTCATTAATTTGTTAAGGTTTTCTCATAGATTTTTCCTGTCAAAGGTGAAATTCACAAATCTTACATGCTTTTGCTTAACTTCTGTGCCTATTTCTCATTTTATAGTAATCATTGAGTAACATCTGCTGTCTGAAGAAGATTTACCTGTTCTAGAGGTAAGTCAAGCATTAAGAAATTTATGAATATTTGTCACTCAGACTTGTCATACCATTCTACATACTGGCAATAGTACTTGGACAATAAAGTGGAAGAAATTGTTGCTTGATCCTGCAACACAGCTCGTGTTCTCTGTACCACAGGCCATTTAACATCAATCAATGGTTCTATCAATACTGACACCTATACTGTCGTTTTTGAGCCTGGAACTGGATAAAAGGGAGAGCATATAGTCCAGAAATACCCTAGATGCAAAAATTTGTCATGAATTTGCAGAGTGAGTGTAGAATATTAGTGTGTGCATACGTACATATTGTGCACACATGCACCGTTAGACATGAATACTTCTATAAAAAGGATTTTAACATAATCCTCTTTGCACTGATTAAGGTATCAAGGCAGTTGCTATGGTTTGCCCATTTGCATGACTGTCTTTCTTGAGTAAACTCACAAAAGGAAGAGTCCCATCACCAGCTCTTTTTTCCCCCACATATATGCTAACCTAAAGCAAAGGGTTAATGAGGCTTTGAGAAATCATGCCACCTGCAGACCTAAACATAATAAATAGAAGAAGTTGTTATCTTATAAAAACTGCTTTTGAGAAGGCTTTTAACCTCTTAATTACACTCTTGAAAAGACTCCTGCTATTTCAAAGGCTTCGAGAAATAATTCCTATTGTAAATCAGAAACCAATGCAAAACAACCTTGTGAACAGAAAATTCCTGGACTATATGAAACAAGAAATTGAATCTCTGCACACCTTTATCTGGTAGGCACAACCCCTTTTAAGCAAACAAAAGAATAATAGTTTTCTTTTCCTCAAAGAGGTCTCTTTTGCCAGTGATCGTTTTTCAGGGGATAGTAGTTTTTCTGGACTAGCCCATATCATTCCATCTTGGGTCTGCTAGACAGCTGTCTAAAGGTTTCTACTGACCATTCCTATTCTCCCTCTGTTTTAATTCAGTTCTTTAAATGGACTGCACAAGTTCTAGTTTACTTCTTCAGCTTCTTCACTCAAGAAAAAAAATATTTGCAACAAAGCCTGAATGAGACTGTCATTTTGTTGAAAATTCAACAATCTCTTTCAGAGTAACAAAGGAACTCTTGTTGCCTTGGCTTATCATGTTTTGGTCCAGAATGTGGATACAGTGATGTGATCTCAGCAAGATTTTTTTGTTTGTTTAGCAGAAACAAAACCTAATATAGTCACTAGACCAGCATTTTCTCATGACTTTTTCAAAGATCAAAGGAAAGAACTGTAACCTCAAAAGTGTATGGCTGAGATATTTCTGTCTGTGTTTGGTCAATAAAGAAAAAAGGCATTGACCAAATAACAATTATAAGATAATTAATTCTTAGGGCTGTTTCACCTTTACAAACCTTAGCAAATACTTTGTATATTAAGGAGGTAAACATAGTTCAAGCCAGGCATAAGATCATGGGAGCTATTACAGTATAATGTGTGTCTGTGTAGTACTAAATTATATAGAGAGGACATGATTTTTCTGAAAATAAACTAATTTCATTAATTCTGGTCTTCAGAATTTTGGGTGAACAAAATGTATATAAAATATGTTAACCTTCTGGTGGAACTTCTTTACCTACACCAAAAAAGAATAGTACGGTCCACAGCACATTTCTCAACCAATAAATCTTAATTCTAACCAGACTGGTACAGATGATCTTTCTGTCCTTGTCAACATTAGACTTTTACCTGTGATGCTGGTGATCAGTGCACACTATAGCAACATTTCTTGTGAAAGCTATTTGAACTTCCAGACTGAATTCTCTATTTGGATCTTGTAATGTTTTAGGAAAGTAATTTTATTTGAGAGTAATTCTGTAACAATACAAGGTAGTCAACTAAAGCACAGAGAAGAGTCATTTAACATTTTCCTCCAAGCAAAGAACTGCTTCTCTGTTTTCAATCATCTAGATATTTCATATTGCAGATTCAAAATTGGTAGCTCCTTAGAAAATTTTGTAATTTTTTTTTTGTATCAGGTGACAATACAATTTTGTAGGTAGTTACCGCATCCTGTGTTTAGACAGAAAAAAATATCTTTGTAATTTCAAAATATAAACTGCAAGTGCAGCAGAAGAAACTCCTGATGCCAAAGTGCCTGAACAAGAACATGGCAGATGATGTTCAGTATAGATATGTGTCAAGAAGAGCACTGAGGGAAAAGGCAAGTCAAACTTCACAGGACAAGTTATTTAGTAGCTACTAACATGCTAGAAAGAGGTCCTGCAGTTTCAACAAGAATGAAAACAACAGCTCAGCATTCAATAAAGGTTAAAAAAATTAAACAAAATTAAGTTTAGAATTAGTAAAAAAGCAAACAAAAAAACCATCCATTTTTGCCCTCTATAAACCCATGGTGCACAAGCACTTTCAACATGCTATACAGGGCTTATCCCTCCTTCACTCATCTCAGATCAATTACATAAGAACTGAAAAAAAGTTCAGTAACACAACAAGGATGACAGAGGAACGGAATAGCTTCCACATGAGAGACAGTCCTAACAGATTACATCTGAAAAACTGACTAATGGAGATACAAGAAAGGTATATAAATCTGGTGTACATGAATACAGAACTGATGCTTCCTCTTTCTCCAGGTGCTGCAGAGAATATCAAAGGTGGTGAAAAGTTCCAAGTAAATATCAGATGGTACGTCACCATGGCTAGCTGATCAGCAGACATGCTGCCACAGAAAATCATGAGTGTTTCACTGGCTCAAAACACAACTGTACAAAGTCATAGAAGAACACCCTTTAGCTACCAAAGCCACAGTAGACTCAGTGAGGCCCTGAGTGCAAACTATAAATACAGAGGTCTGCCCAAAGCACAGAATATAATAAAGCATCTTCCAGTATACTTTATTTCATGAGTTATTAGTGTTTTCCATACTGCTTAAAAAGAAAAAAAATTACACCAAATGAAAGGGGAAAAAAAAAAAAAGGAGTAATTTGGGTTTCCTTCTCTTCCCTGGCAAAGAATACCAACAAGAAACCATGTTCTTGACAGAAAGCATTGCAGGTCAAGGACTGTCTTCTCAAATGTTGAACCAGTTTATAACGCTGCAAAGAAGCTGCCAGTGTAATGAAATTACTGGAAAGAAATCAATCACTTTTGATGTTTAATTGAGAGTGCAGTTCTCTTGAAAATCAGCTCAAACAGAATTAAAAGAGAAAGTTGATTCAGCCCATTACAAGGTAATATTAACAGATAATTATTAGGTAATCGTATATTGCTGTTCATGCAAGGTTGCAAATTGATTAATCAGGTATACTCACAGAGACTGCAGGCTGCGTAGGTTCTGCAGTGCCTCAGTAGGAACCTGGCGGAGCTGGTTATTCTGCAGCATCCTACATTTTGAGTAGCACAAAAGCCAGAATCAACACAGTAAACATAACTTCTTTCTGCTGAAAATTTTCTTCCAACCTTACCTTCTTTGTACTGGTCCTACTTCAAGATTACAAAGAAAGTTACACAAATAGTCCATTGCCCTGCCCCTGTCAAAGGCCTGCTCTCTTCAAAGCAAACAAATACCTGTAGCATATTAGCTTTGTTAATAGCTAGACATCAGCTTTGAGCAGGATTTTCAAAGCAGCTAAGGAAGTTAAAAGAATAAATCCAATTTGCTTTCAATAGAGCTTATAACCTCCTAATTGCCTCCAGTGGTTCTGAAATTTTCATTCTTATGTGCTGATATTGTTCTCCTCCTGAAGTGATTCTATTCTGCTAAAGCTGTAAAGGACTGACTCTTGAAATCCTTACTCAGGAAAATGTAACAATGGCATATCAACTCTTAACTGTGTGAGACATTTATGATTTAGTTTGAATAAAACTTTATCTCTGTAAATAAACAGCTAAATTTCTTTCAGTGAAAAAAAAATTTCTCAAACTGAAGGTTGCTAGCAATGACTTGACAAATCTTCTTTCTGAACTATCACATAATTTACCTTGCAAAAGCTGAAAAATCCTGTTCCACTCCTAAAGAGTATTTTCCTCCTTTTGAATATGGTTTCATTCATACTATTTAACATCCTTGTTTGGACCAACTCCTACACATGTCAATATTCTATGTGGATAAATCTGAAGTAGTACATGCTGCCTTCAAAAGGAGGCATATTCAATGGGACATTGTAAATGAAATAATTTCTGGCAGGCCTAAATCTGCTTGGGCTAACAAGAGCTAGAGCTTGTCAACTTAGACGTAGATGGAGTAGGAGTCTCTTCATACTTCTTTTCCTGATAAGTATTTGTTCAGTAAAGATTTCTACAGTAGTGTCAGGTCTGTCTTGACACTGCTTAGGAGGCTGGCGTTCTTGCTAATAATACAGCTTCTTTGAACATTACATGGGCAAAACTCCCCTCTAGTGTAAACACTGTGAGATGTAGCCTGCTAGTAATTTTAGTAAGTATATACACTGTCTTATTAATCAAAATAATACAGGTTTTGTAATATTTTTAATAATTTATCTAATAGTCATTACATTGCAAAGAACAATATATGAAATGTGAACTGTGTTTTAAATTGCATTGCATTGTATACAAAGATGTTTTTTTCCCCCATGTCTCAAGAAAAGGAAACCCCCAGTTTCATGATTATGAGAAGTTCAGCTGAAATCAGGACTTTTGAGATAATTAAAGAAACTATTAACTGAATAAATTTTTACCTTTGATATTGTACAGAGATATCTACTTGATGAGCAAGTTGTTTTCAGAATGCTATTAATGTTTTCCAACTTTTGTTTAGGATACCTTCTATGTGAAGAAACAAAGACAATGATGTTCATATGTATCTTCAATTGAATTATTCAAAATGAGCTGATCAAAATATGTAATTTACTTGATCAAAACTTCACTGGTTAATTAGTTCCCTAGAGCATTTAGGAAATCAGAAATATATTAAACAACACACAGTTTACTTACAGCACTTTAAGACTGAAGAGGCCAGCAAATGCTCCCTTAGGAATGTATGTCAAGCCATTTCCTGCAAGACGTCTGCAAAGTTTGAAAAAGGAAAAGAATGAGCAGTTTTTCTCTTCATGTGGAATTAATTTGGTTGCTAAAAAGTGCAACACAGCTATGTTTGAGCGACTGATGCCAGAGGCAATAGTTTAAGAGCCTAGTTTGAGGTAATAGTTTAAGAGCCTAGTTTTGTCATTAATACACTTAAAAAAAAAAAAAAAAAGAGAAGCCTGTAACTGCACAGTTCATCCACTGAGAGCTGGACTGAAGAGAAAAAAAACCTCAATTTCATTGCAAATTTGGCTTATGGTTTAGAATGTACATTGAATTCTTCATATTCTTTTCAGGGTTTAAAACAATCCCAGCAACTAAAATACAGTGACAACCATTAGCATCATAGGATTTACAGGCATGCACTTTTGGAATTCTGCACGTATGATTTCTGTGAACATTTCACTCACTTGCACAAATACGAAAATATATCCACATAAAAATGATTAGAGTTCTTTTCGAAATAACTACACAAAAAACTGCTGTACTGGTGGAATAACAGTTTTCCCTGTGAGCAGATGTGTAATAGGCTGGCAAAAAAGTGCATTTGTTAAAATTTGTAGGACTTTTTTTTCCCCTACTTCTACTGCATCTTGCTCTTTGCTCTCAGATTGCCTGAAGATGTTTTACAGACCTAGGTAAATACACCAAGTACCTCTGTAAAGCATGTTACTCTGACAAAAACAAAACAATACAAACAGACAAACAAAAAACCCCCAAAAACCCAAACATAAAAAACCCCACAAAAAAATCCCACCAAAACAACAACAAAAAAACAAACAACAAAAAAAAAAGACTGCATCATTCTGTAAGGTTTATGTCTAGAAAAGAGAGAATCTATTTGATATGAAATAATGGCATTTCCATGTTCCCCATCAGTGCAACTCCAGAGGATTATGGAAATGCTCAAGGCCAGCTTGTATGGTGCTTTGAGCAACATGGTATAGTGGAATTAGATGTTCTTCAAAGCCTCTTCCAACCCAACCCACTATATGGTCTTGCATTCAGCCTTCTGGCATTGCAACTCAGCCTAAATTTGCTGTGATACCTGTACCCTACCTGGAAATCTGACTGGTAAGGGACAGCTTCTCAGAAAAGTTACTTTGAGTCAGTAGGACCCCACTGTGTGCTCCCAGCTGACAAAAAATGCAAATTGATATGATGTAACTCCCTTTGCAGGGCAAGTTAAACCAAGTGGAACTGCATGGCCCATCAGCCAAGATGTTGCACCCTAGAACTGCCCAGAGCCCATAGCCCAGCTGATGTGATCCCAAAGCTGGCATTTGATTCAGCATCTGGCTCTTTAGGAAAGTACACAGGACTAGTTCCAGGAAGTTCCTTAGGTACCAAGCTGCCAGAGAGGAACCTACAGTGCTGAAATAGGCACCAGATTTGCCAATACTGCTCATGGAAAAGGCCAAGTACTTTTGACTGGAGTCCCAAAGATCCAGAACTGACTGGCCCTTAAATGCTGTCTTCTTTTGGGGTTGAGTTTTCCCTGAGTTAACTACAGGGTCCTGTGCACACCTTGTTTGATCTTAGCTCCAGAGACTTTTCAGGAATTTTCAGTTAGTGGAAAAGGTTCTTTCCTGTACAGACAGCTCTGTTGAGCTATGTAACCTGTAATGTTGAGCTAGCTCTCTCTGTTACATGAAGGTAATTGTGCTTCGCAAAGACTATCAGCATCAGACAGAGCTGCTGGGCTTGTCTGTCACTGCAGACCATTGTGGAGTCTGATCTCCAGACATCTGAGAACTCGGCACATGCAGCTGAATTCCTGAACCAAACCTGGTTCACTCTTGCTCCAAGATGAAGCACTCAGGCTCAGATGTGAGGGTCGTTTCTCAGATGTGTGAAGGGCCTCTGCAAGCTTCAGCTTCCATTCTGAACACAAATGGCAGTGACTTTTGGGTTGCTCCTGGATCTAGCAGGCATGTGCTAGGTTAAGCGTAACAGATTGTGTTCGTGGAAGTAAAGGCCTTTTTTGGATCACTAACCAGTGGGATTAGACAGGCTGTGACCTGTCTAATTCTAATTTCAGTTTTTGTGATATGATTGTTTAAAAGAAAACCTAAAGATTACTTCACACCCACAGCACCTTTTTGCTCTGCCATTTTAATGACATGATTGGACACAATTCTGGACCTGAGCTTGGCATGAAACAGAGAGTTATGAGTTTGCAAAACCTTACTGGAAAAAAAGAGAAGGTGCAGGTATTGAGATTTTGATTTCAGTTACTGCTGTGAGTGTCATATGGAAAACTTGATAAAGAGCAGAGAACTAAACCCTCATGTCTGAAGACTTGAGAGTGTGCTCTTTGAGGCCACCACCCCTTCTTCACTCATAATTGAGGCAATGAAGACTGTTGAATGCACTACATATTAATACCTCTGTTTGAACTTAATATGCTTCATAAAGTGGGGTAGCTGAGAAAATCAGATCTATTTAAGAGCTCCTGGAGAACAACTGTGGCAATTACCAAGCATGCATCACCTGTAAATGCAGGATTGTGGAAATGCTATTGAGACACTGTGCAGCTTAAAGTTTTATTTCAATGTCTAAATACTCACTTTTCCCAGCTTTGGAGCATCTTTGTGGCTCTCTACAGGACGCCTTAATATTTGGCATTTTTTAAAAATGTATAGCCATGTTCCTGAGCTGTTCTGAGTGGTAGTTACCTAAACTGTTAAACCGAAACGTAATTTTTAATTCTTGGGCTTTTAATCAGATTCCAACCCTTTTTAAAAACTTTTGTTTCTTTTCCTTTTAGGTCACAACTTCTTATTAAAATGTATTGTTCAAAGACTTTAGATAGATGTAGAAACAACACGTTAAACATTTTGGCATGCACAACTTCTGTATTTACTCCTTACAAGTTTCTTTTCAACCTCAATTCATTCTTGAAGTTCTGCTCTGAAAATCTTTCAATGTGAAAGGAGCTCTTACTAATTTTACAGACAGTACTTAGAACTATCTTGTATGATATTCCTCTGCTGATGCAGCAGCAGATCATGCTCTTCATGTACAGCCCTACGTATTTCAGCATAGGGCTACATCAAGTATATCACAAATGCCATGTATGGATATATATGTCCTTGTAGCTCTCTCACCAAGCAACCTGACAGTGTCAGAAAAGGCAGACATCTGGCAACAGTTATTTTTGATGCAATGATGTTGTCTGACCTTCATTTACCATGCTAAACCCTTTTCCATGATGTACTTTTCACGATTTTCTCTGGAACAAGCTCAGCAAAAGCACCTATGTATTCCCAAGACTCGCTATGAAACCACTTCTGGCACAATAGTAGCATCTTCCCAGCCCATTAGAATTCCCCAGACCTGTAGTATTTGGTAAAAATCAGCAAAAATTATTCATTTGGATGGTTGTCAAATTCTTTTAGTATTCTTGGATAAAAGTTAGCACATCAGTCCTTTACGGCATGCTGAAAAGCTTAGGAAATTTGGCTTATTTATTCCCGATATTGTTTAATGTCTTCCTTGCAGCACTCTCTTGCTATTACTGTCTCTATTCTCAGCCTCGGCATAAGGGAAAATTCATCCCTTTGCTGACACTACAGTATCTATCAAGTGTCTACTAGGGTTCACTCTTCACTTCAGGGTTGTCTTTTTTTTTCCATTACCTAAATTATTTGAGGGAAGTTGCCCAGTACTGAATTTTGCATATATTTTGGATATTAATTTTAGTCTGAATTGGGTAAGTATAATTTTCCCTGAAAAAAACGAAAATGGACACAGTACCTGTCCCTATAGCTGAGTATTTAATTAATAATTTCTGAGAGCAGGAATGAAACTGCTTGTTTTTAGAATTTACATAACCAAATGGTTAACTTTTATTGTTTGAACAATTTTGAATATCCATTTTTAGAAGTTGTTTTATTTTAAGCATTTCTGACATTATTTAAAAATCTCTCAGAGATATCCCATTAAGTACATTCAGGCTTAAATATAACACATCTCTTTAATGAAAAAGTAATAAAAAAAGGATCCTATTTTTTATGTTGTTTTAGATTTAGATTTTACTTGCACTGCTTTGAATAATCTTGCAAATTAATGGAGGCTGGAAAAGTTTACAGAGAAGAGCCATCACATATCTCCTTCAGCACTTGTTACTTGCTATGCTTGGAGTCAGGATACTTTTGGCTTAGGCATAGTTTTTATACTACTGCAAGTTTCTTTCTAAAACATGTAAAATAAATGAGCTGAAAGAAAAGCAAGTGGTCTCCATACTTTTAAATGGTAGTAATTTATAAAATATCTTTCAATGCTACTGAGCCACACTGGCAATCAGTGCTCACTGTTGAATAGTTGTAGTGCTGCAGGTCATGTTCATGGCCTACGGTCAGATCTAAGAAAAGCTCTGTCTGGTTCTCCTTTGAGTGCTTCTCATCTGTTGACCCCTTTGACATATTCCGACCTCTCCTGCAGTGTCATAGTTCTGAGAAATGGTGGTCATCCCGTTAAAAGAACATTCTTAGACAAGAGAACTAAACCTACAAAAATTATCAGAAACTTTTTTCCTGTTTTCCTTTAAATGTCTGAAAAGAAAATCTTCACTCATGAGAAGCAAAGATGTTGTGACTGAGAACAGTCAACTTTACATTTCTAGTACAATAATTTTTCTTTGCCAACTCAAACCAGCTTTTTTTCGAGGATTTTTTGTGAGGATTTTTTCTGCACCAGGACAAACCTTACTTGATACCAGGCATCTCCTCTATACCTGCTGGGATGAAAGTGAACTTGAAACACTAAAAAGGCCTCTCTACACATAAAAAACTGTGGCATTTAATAAAGAAAACACATTTCCACTAACTGTAGAAAGAACCTGTGAGAAATTTAACCCAGCTACTTCTCAGACTGCAGAAGACAGTGACAATACAATATTGGTAGTGGCTGCTTTCTTTCTCTGCTTAAGTAAGATCTAGTTCAGCATATGCTGATCAAGTATCTGTGAAGTGTATTTCCAAATCTAATGGTATCAAAACTAAAGAAAATACATGAAAGGAGGTAACTGTCTCCTTGGAAAAAAACCCATAGGTTTACATTGATCAATATTCATGCTGTGTTCTAACAGGATTAGCACAATGGAATTTTCTGGGACAAGTTACTTAAGAAATATTGCAATGTGCTGAAATGTAGAATAGATGACACTGGATCTCAGTGTGACTCAACATATAATGGGAATAAACAACGTAAAAGGAGTCAAACTTCACTATTACAAAGTGAAAATGCAGTGAAACTATAGTAATTGTATTTCAGAACAGATACAATTAAGTAGAAATTCATTGCACTCAAATTTCTGATAAATATATTTGACTCTTAGTTTTTGCCAGTAAACTATGATGTGAATACCAGACTGACTCAATGTTTCTAGACTAATGTGCATGGGCCAGTGCATGCCCTTTAACAGAGATTAGGTTATGTACCATTGCATCACTTGTGTTGCATTTTATTTAATCAGTTCCCATGTAGTGCAATACAGAATGGAATTGTGAGTGCAATCGGAAATCATTCCTCAACTGTGGAAAGATACAGAGGGATTTCTACAATAATAATTCTGTGAACTAGAATCCTTTCTGTATGTCTCTGACTGCATTTTACTCTTGTTGACTAATTGGTTTGCTGATTTTATATAAGGAAGGAGAGCAAAGGCTGCACATGCTAAGACAAAGTTATCATGGATTCGTTTATATCTATATCTATAAATATGACTAGGTTAATATCAATACAGTCACAATCCAGTCAGTTTTGTATTTTTATGTTTTCTTGGAAAACAGATGTTCTTTTTATCATTTACTCCATTACATGCTACAGCTAAAAACCTCTCCAGATAGAAAATAAATCACGTAGAAGAATCTTTTTTTTTTGTGAATATAAATTTAAAGTTCAGAAGGCCCGAGACAGTGAAAATCCCCAAAGGATGGGACTGTTCTGCTGCGTGTGGTACCTTCCTGAATTTGTTGCTAAAACACTAGTATGTAGAAAATTCTATTAAAATTAACGTAATCATGGGCTGTGTCTTTTATACCTTGTGTACAGATAAGAAACTCTCTTCTGTAATTCGAAACTTCTTAAAAGCCTGATCTGCCTCCTCCAACTACCATAATTGTTCTGAATACCTGATAAAGGTCCATGGTGAAATATCAGTCTCATTGAACTCTGGGGAAAAATTACGCTGACACAAGTAGAAATGGGGCTCTCATTTGCATCTTGCCACCGTATCACATTTGCCAGTAATTTACTTCTCTCGGAGGAGCTGCACCAATACCACTACTATCAATCCTGAACCTACACCCCAATTTCTAATGGAGGAAATAGCTATTTGGGGAGTAACAACATGGAAGTATAACAAGAAAACATAAATTTCCAAATCTTTTTCTAGAACTTGTTCTGGTATAAAAAATTACCTATGTTCAAGGAAGAATTTACCAATCTTGAACCTTGCCTGAATTTTGTTTCCTGTCTAACTTTGTTAAAGGTACACAAGCACACAACTAGGCATATATTTACTCCACTTATATAGCCAATATTTATTTTATATATTTTTATTTCTGATTTTCTTCAGCTTACATATACATCGATAAACAGGTAACATGAAATGTTCCTGCTACTTACAGCAGAAAAGCTTTGACAATATGGATACTCACACAGCACTTAACCAAAATCAACTAAAATTTTGAGATAAGAGTTTAATTTTATATGTATTATATGTATTAATGATTACTCTTAGGAAGTACAATAGAAATATATGAATTAATGAGTGATTAATTACAGTGTTAATAATTCATGGATGATATAAGCATATATTTCAAAGTGGTTTTTAAGAAATACTTTGCAAGCCTAGGTATTTAAATGTTAATCTGTATTTTAATTACCTTTTTATATTTTAATATGTCATGTTAATTAAAATTATAAAATTGCAGTAATACAAAAAAAAGTGATCTATTAAAAATCTGATGCTTAGAGAGATCAAAGAAGAAAATGTAAAGATATTTTCCTTTTTTTAAATAAGGGGAGGAGAGTGTGCAACTCTTAATTGTGCTGTATGTCATATTTATTGCTACTTACAGGTTAGTTGGAAATTCAAATATAACACCGTCTGCTCTTGCTTTAGGGCCTAATTGCCTTTTAAAATGCTTGTGCCAAATTCTCATAGGGTGTAAACTGGAATAACTCCAACAGACCTAAAGCAGTTGGAATGAAATCAATGTGTATTTGATCTTGAACTGGCTTTGATGAAACAGATCATAGATTTTTGTCAGTTAAGAATATGGTTTAAAACATACTGTTTCTTTCTCCACTTATAAAAGGCACAGACTCTTTCTGCATCTGGCATGGTTGTGATCCAATCCCTGCTAAAGACAACTGCTCTCTTGCTTTGTGAAGCTGTCCCTTAGCTGTCCCCTAAGTGGGTCCTTCTGCTGAACAGGTATCCAAATACCTGCCTTCCAACTGCAGCAAGGACAACAGTCAGGAGGGACTCCACCATCAGCCAGGACATCCCGCACTGATTCCCAGCAGTGGATCCCATGGATACAATCATTAAGATGCACTACTTCCATGTTTGAAGAATGCTGTCACCAAATTACAACTCTCAGAACAATCTTAAAATTGTTAAAATTTCTTTCTCAGTATTTAAATGTTACAGCAAGATGGAGCAATGGTGGATCATATACATCATATTTCCTAGGCTGGGTCTCCCAGGTGTCATTTACACTTCTGATGCTTGTTTTGGTTTTTTCCCAGTCATGTCAGTATCATCAGAAAAGGCAGGAAACAATAATCATTAATAGCAGGAAGTAGCTGAAGTGTATTGCAACACCACACAGTATGACCAAACTGAAAACAACGAAATTTTTTTTAGCCGTTTAGCCATTTCAGTGTGACAGGAAAAGGACACAAATTGTGTAGATCCAGGTTTTGAGATTGCTGCTGTTTTCTGAGTGGTTCAGTGAGGCAATAGCAATGAATTACTGGAAGAATTATGCCTACTCCTCTTTGGAAATTAAAAAAAAAAAAACTTGGAGTGAAGAATTTGGTTCTACTGTGCTTGAGAACCTATTAGATATAAATGTGATGTGGTCTTATTTATTTACCCATCACCCTAGGCAAGTGAAAAAAATTGACCCATGTAGGTACCGAAAGTTCTCACTGCACTGAAATTAAGCAGTCTACAAAGAGGCTTAACTTCTACTGACAAAAAGAAGAAATTATTTCTGCATACTTGCTACTGCAGCACACACAGAATCACAGAATGTGTAAGACTTAAATTAAAATCCTGCCTCAGGATCTATGGGTATATAGCACACTTCACCCTAGTTTAATTAAGTGTAATGTCACTATCTGTATTGATCACAAAACACAAAAAGCACTTTCAATGACTCTTTTTGATGTTATAAACTAGTTCCTAATGATTATTGCTGAAAAATAAATTACAGGTACCAGAAAGCATTTATAAGCTACAAGCCAAAACCAAACTCAACAGACACGCAACAAGAGTAATGCAGCAGCACTGACAAAGTTTCTTGGATATCAATCTAGAACATTTATTGCTTCTGCTTGCAAGCATATCTGAATGTTTGCAGTTTTTTTATCTTTGTCCTACCCCACCATCTCCCCTTCTTCCCCTTTACCCCACAGACGCACAGCAGTTGCACAGCAGTTGCACAGCAGTCAAGGTTGCTCTGTGCAATTTGCATTAACATTTCCAGAATAAATATCTGTCAGCACAAGCTATTCAACAAGCAGTGCAAGCAGCTCTGATTTAGTAAGGCATTTGCTCTGTTGTTTTTCTCTCTTCCTATTTTTTTTTCTGTTCCCCATCTTATTATTCTTGATAAGATGGCAAAAAAAAGACAGTTTGGAGGATGTCAGGCTGACGCATCCACATGGACGAGTTCTTTGTTGTTACTCACTTTGGTGGCATCAAAGAGACAGCATCAAAGGCAGTGAGAGCTCCAGAACACCAGGATCCTTGTTTTGTGGATGTAAGGGTTACAAGTTCTTAGCTCATATAGTAGGAATCTTCTGTGTTTGGGTTTGTTCTTTTCTAGTAAACCTAAACTGTGCATGCAAAAACTAGGGGAGAAAATTGTAGTCATTGTTTTCAACTGATTAACTAGGTAAATATCTTACTGTGTTTACCAACATATTTCAAGACAACTGGTGCACTTCCCTCTGTCATGACATTGAGTGCAGCCCTACATTAAAGCTAAGTTGGAAAACCAGATATCAACAAAATATCCTCAGATATCAACAAAATCTGTCTTGCAGCAACAGAATTTACAGTGTGCCATGGGTCATTTGCTGGGCTGGTTACAGATACTTCTCGCTGACAAACACCAAGTATTGAACACATTGACACAGTCTGATCACAGGGGTGTGCACATGAAGTGAAGAAACCAAATTTGAAATTTATATGAAGAAACTGAATTCACAACTTAGGTGTTAGATTGTGCACTGCTCAAAATTATCTAGAGGATCACAAACCATTTAGCAGTGACAGTTCTTGAAACTTTAGTTAATGGAGGTGACACAAACCAATTTCCACCAGGACTAGCTCCGCTAAATCCTGCTATGCAAGAACTGTAAAACTGGTATTGAAGTGACATTGGAATGTGTGGACAGTTTGAGACCACTAGATGATACTCTGTTTTTATTTTAGCTCTGCAAGTCATTGCCAGCATTTTTACTCTTGCCTTAGATGTTTTTAAATTTATGCAGATTAACCTTCAGAGATTATTTTAGTATTTAATGATAATGTTCCAAGGTTTTTGATGATTTCCCCACTTTCTCAAAAAAGTTTTGCACTACGGCTGCAGCACTTTCCTGGTTTCTATCAGCTTACGTTATAAGTAAGCTGTACAGAAAAGCACAGAATCTGTTTTCAATGCTACTTACAATATGCCTACACCAGTATAAAAATAAAGACTGTGCAGGACCTCTAGAGCAAATGCTCTTGGTTTGCAAAAATGTACATGACCAGAGATCTCAGACCCATGGCTCAGAGTCAGTGAGGAAAACCATACCTAATTCCCATTAACCTTTGAAAACCTCTTTGCAGAGAGAAAGAGCAAACAGAAGGAGAATTAAAAAGAAAAAAAAAAAAAAACCAAACAAAACAACAGCTCATAATGGATCATGCCTGGCAATTGAGGACTTCATTTTCACATAGACAGTGGCTTCTTGACCACTTTTGGAGCGTAAAGGGATTTCAACACAAATCATGGTAACATTCGCATAATACATCTCTTACGTATTGTATTGGCAATTTTGCACTTCTGCATTACAATAAATTGTACTTTTAAAGGCACTTTTGCTTGACAGACCACTATAATAATACCAAGATCAATCTAAAATACTTTTTAGATATTTTTATTCTATTTTAAAATTATTTTAAAATAACCATGTCAGAAAACATTCTTGTGCTTATATGTAGATTAATTTGCAAAATAATTTGGGGTGAGTTCATTGCTTGATTTTGTAGAAAAGAGGTTATTTGGGACTGTCCTGCTCTGTAGTAAAGTAATTGTAATACAACAGTCTTTTGTCGCTGCTTTACTAAAACACTCAATTTAAATTGCTGAAAAATAGCAATTTACAAAATATCACTTGAAGCTTGGTTTATCTGTGGAATTTTCCTGTGTTTAAAATTAAAATGAAAACCTTATATGTGTGCATGTGTGGGTGTCTATGCTATATTTATGCATATATTTATGCATATACATGTATATGTGGATATGTATCTGGCTGGAGAGATTTTGTAGGTAGCTCTGATTCAAATAGTTTTAAATTATTATTGGCTTTCTTCCTCACATTTCACTGAAACATTAATTTATAAAATAAAATAGTTTCAGGCATTGCTTTGAAGTGTAGCTAATCACAAAATGTTAGGTCTGCACTAAGATGTAGTTGCCTCTAAAACTGTTAAGAGTACCACCCATTGGATTTTTTAAAAAACCTTTTTTCCATGCATTAGTCTAATTCAGTGCTCTATTAGAACAGGCATTCTACACATCCTGAATAATGACATATGTCTAGAAATAATCTACATGAGAGTGAGTCTTGGATTCGGTCAGACTGATAAATATCTGCAGTTATTTTGAATTTATAATGAAGAATTTGACTTAATAGTGTTGTACAAGTTCATGCAGAGCAACTTGCTGATAATCAAGCAGCTTCTTTCTTGGTGGGAGTTCTGTCATATATGCTTTAAGAGAAAATTAAATCTGAAAGGCTCATCATTTTCACAAATAAAATATTTTGCTCAGAATTAATTTTTTGAGAGTTACGAAGTCCCAAATACTTCAATGTTTTCCAAACTTTTCAGAGGAATGTGCGCCTCAAAAACACTTTCAATATGTTTTACTTCCATGATCGTAGTCTTTGGTTAAGAATAACTATCAGCTGTGATCACCAGGTTTGCAAGAATGCTGCATGTAGGGGTGTCTAACCTTGGCTGTAAAAGTGGATCAGATTCAGCCTGGAAGGTCTGAACTGGCTAAACAGACCTGTCTTATATGCCACTGCTTTGGAATCAAAACAACTAGTTTACTGTTTTAACAAAACACAGCAAAAAAAAAAAAAAAAACACCTTGCTGTACTACCAGCAATGAAAGACTGTAATTACTTACTTTGGAGCAGAGGCTTGTAAGAACAAAGGTTTAATATTCCCAGTGAAAAAGGTAGGCCAGCACAAGGAGAAGGCAAGAACACTTTCAAAGGTCTTGATCAGGAAGATGACATACACCACAGAACAGTTTCTCAGGTAGTGACTTAAGTCGTACCATTTGGGCCATTTAGCTGCTCAGGAAGGTGGAGTCACTGTCTCTGGAAGTGTTTAAAAAAATACTGGATGTGGCACACAGTGCCATGATTTAGTTGATAAGGTGGTGTTAAGTCATAGATAGGACTTGATGATCTCAAAGGTCTTTTCCAACCCCATCAATTCTGTGATTCTGTGATCTAATTATAAAATTAAAGAGTGAATATAATCTGGCTGTATTAGAATTCCCTTCCAGGAAAAGCCCAAACTTTTGTCTAAATTCTTTCTTTTAATGGCCAGAGAGCAATTGGGTTGGCAGGTTTTAATAGGGTTATTACAATTGACAGGAAAAAGGACAAGCAAACATGAACATGATGAAGAACTTCACAAGCATGAGCTTTGAAGCATGATTCACTCCATATGCACTTACTATTGTAAACACTTGGGTGTGTGACATCCCTCTGTGTTACGTTTCTGTTTGTTACATTATTTGAAAGTTGCACTAATGGGAAGACAGATACTGACAACAAAAGAAAATGAGTAAGTAAAGGAAGAGATAACGAATAGACTAAAATAAAATAAAATAATAAAATAAAATAAATAAAGCTTTCCAAATAAAAGTGCTGCTGAGAGTAATAAAAATAAGACAGGAAAGGGAAACCTGCTTGCAAATAGGGTATTGTCCAAAGTTAGCACACAAAATGGTTTCAACT
>VXBU01009906.1:57895-73094 GCA_013400315.1 Bombycilla garrulus | reverse complement strand
TTTTTTTTTTTTTTTTTTTTTTTTTTTTTTTTTTTTTTTTTTTTTTTTTTTTTTTTTTTTTTTTTTTTTTTTTTTTTTTTTTTTTTTTTTTTTTTGTGGTAGATGCTGGCTGGAAAGACCAGGCAGAAAAATTCAATTGAGTGTTAGCAAGGACACCAAAAGTTGTCGGTGCAATACCCATCTAAATTGCAGAGGACTGTACATGTTTCCTAGCTTAAAACAGACCATATCTTTGCAAGAAGGGTAGCGCCATGATCTTACATGGATTTTATGGCATGTTAAAAAAACACCAGCTTTTCAGTTTTAAAAATTTAAAAGCCACATTTCATAAAAGGCTTTTAATCAATATTTAGAGGTACTCATGCAAATACAGGCACCAGCTTTTTTCCACAAGATCTGTGGTGCATCACTTATAGAGCCTCCATCACTCCTCAGAAACATACATTTTCTTTTAAGCCTGGGCCATTATAAGTAGATTCACTGCCAAATCCAGGTCTCATGAATGCACAATACTTTTCACTTTTGGTTAGTCACCATCACTTCAAGCCAACATGCCTCTTTTGATGTTGTGCTTGATCAGCTTGTTTTAGCAATGCACTTTTCCCACATGGTAAATGTAGTAGATAGCGTAACTAAGCTTTTTGGAGGATTTTGCACTCTACAGTTAGCCTTCAGGGATGCTAAGTTTAAGAGTAAGGAAACAGTAATTAAAAGTGATTAGGACAAGAAGCCTCCATACTATGAAATGTGGACTCAATTGTCCTTGACACTGGCAGAACAAGGCAGCAGGTTTTGGTTTTGATTACAGCTTTACTTGGGATTTTAATAAACATGAGCCAGTATTCAAACTTTTAATATCCTGCTGCTTAACTATTTCCAAAAAGCAATCCAGCTCTTTTAAACAGTCCTTGTTTAAAAATTTTAATTTGTTTGGTTCTGTCTCTGCTCAGAGAAGTTGTAGCCTCATGGTAACTCTTTTGTAAGTTCATTTCCAGAATCCCAAGCAATTGTTTTTTTTTCAACTAAGTGTTTCTGCATGTGCCAAAAGTGTCAGGCTGACACCTTTCCTGCACCATTTTATCTGGTTCCCACAGTAAGTATGAGAGACAAACTCAGGAATGTGTCTAATGCTGACTATGCCCATCAATGATACAATGATACTTACAGTTCTTCCAGGAAGCGGAGATTGTGCACAGGGTTTGAGGGCAGCTTAGTAATGTTGTTCATACTGAGATCACTGTGGGGGAAAACAAACAGAGACTTAATATGGCATGCCACAACTGCGGCATCCAGCTGTTCATTCCCCACATTTTTAAGTACTACATTAATAAAAATTAGCTCTTCTGCCAGAATTGATGAATCATTATCTACTTACCACATTAAACATTCCTTTTTCATACGAACACAGCTTTGTCAAACCAATACAGGCTGTAGCATGTTCCCCATTTCCAGAGATTTTGGAATGTTTTATCACGCTCTATAAATCAGCTGGAACACTAAACAACGCTTTTAGTCAACATAATTTTAATAAACCACTGTACTATATTAAAATTTACTTGGAGTAGTAAAGGAAAATTACCATGATTTTTGTTGTTGGAATGGTTTCCTAAAGAAGACAGGCAAAAGGAAACAGACACAAAGTAGCTGCATCATCCTTAAGATTTCATGAATATGGAAATGCTTTGCTTTTGCCATACAGCCTGTTGCATGGTCATACTGATCTGCCTGCTTCACATAGGCACATCAGGTGTCCTCAAAACCCAGCTTATAGAATGACGTATTTTCAAGTAATAAACATTCCCTTTTTGAGTCCTCTTTTGTTACAGGTACTCAACTTGCATTAAATAAGTGAAATGAACCATAAAACAAGGGTGTAATGTGATCCTGCCCTGTAACACACTTCCTGGTGGGGTTCCATGGTAGTTCCTGGTACAGGAAACGACCAGCAATATCAGCTCTGTCAGAGCTCCTTCAAGCTATGTTTCAGACTAAATTTCATATAATACTCTTTATTCTTGCCTTTTCATTGTTTTCCACTGTCATCCCCATGCCCTACACTATCATTATAATTGCTTTTCATTGAGCACCAAGACTGTAAACAAATTGCATAATAAAATTCTGCATGTAAGATACAACTTACATAACTACATCAAAATTTCTGTAGATTCTTAAAACAAAATTAGGAGGGACCTGCGTATTTTATGCAAACCTTATACAGTAATTTAAACCTCCCAACTATTTAAACATATCTATGCATTTGTAGCAGTGCTTATAGTTTCCAGCTACTTTGGGTACTATTTAGATAACTTTATTTCTTCCAGCTGTTGAGAGCTAACAAGGTAAATAAGTTATCTGTACTTTGGGGGGTAGGCATCCTATTCCAACTCCATCTAGTTCTTATTACTCACAGTCTGTTTCACATTACAGAATATATGCTTTTAGTCAGCACAGTTAATTTAGATGTTTGATCTTTTGGTAAATTTTAAAACGTATAATTTAAAAACATACTTCACAAAGAGATTTTGAAATAAAGGAAATGTGTTAATACTTTACAATTATCAAATCACTGTTGAGTAAGGTTTCTGCATTCTCTTCAAAATCAAAGTTTAATTTGAGAAATGTGTACTTATTAAATTCATTTTTTACTGTAATACTTTATCACCTAATTCTTTCATACTGTTTAGCAGGTTATTGCCCTTTCACTTTGATAAAGGCTCAAAGGATTTATTCTGGCAAAGGAACAAAAACATGGATTTATTTGGCAAAGGAAAAACTCATCCAGGTAGTGAATTATATACTACTGAATATTAAGATAAACCAAATATTTTAACAAGATCATTTTGATTATGATATTTTCAACAAATGCCGTAATGGGTTTTTGAAAACACACCAGATCACATTTTAGACTTAAAAACTAGCCCTGGTAGAAGATGGCAATGATTTGTCTTCAGATATACATGTATTTAGGGCATTCTACAAACCCAGCATTAACCAGTGCTCTGTCTGATGAGACAAACCTGAAGTTTGCTTTTTTAGCATATTAACTTCTATTACTAGTAGGCAGTAGGTGTCTGCTTGTATCACCCACAGGACCTCAAGACAAACCAGTCAGAAGCAGTCTTACTGACCAAACCCTAATATCTTAAGAGGATTAGAACAAGAGAAGTGGCTTTCCTTACGTGCTTTGATGCTCAAGGAGAAAATCAATAATTAGTGCATTTTCCTTAATAACATCTTTAGACCCCAGAGGTGAATTTGCCAAAAGTGAACTGCTATGTCCTAGTCTCCTTTTTGGACTCCACTCATGTGATAAAGAATGTGTACCACATCATATGATGGAGAACCTCTTCTTTCTCCCAATGTACACCACAGCAATTTCTAACTCTTTTTAAACCTACCAGTTAAATAATCTCCTTCAGTTAGATTGGTTAGGGGTTTTTTTCCATTATTCTCTTCTTGGAACATAACATACAAAGGTGTTTTTGTGCAACCAAACTACTAAACATTACCTATGCATTTTTCATGGAATCATGAAGTTGTTTGGGTTGGAAAAGACCCTTCAGATCACCCAGTCCAATCGTTAACCCAGCACTGCCATGTGTTCATCATTAAACCACGTCCCTAAGTGCCGTATCTACGCATCTTTTAAATACTTCCAGGGATGATGGAAGTAAAATAAATTATTTCCCAAACTTGCTCAATAATCTCTTTTTAAATTAGCTTTTAACATACCAGAAACTAATGCACAGGACATTACAGTCTATGTTGGCAATTTGCTATTATTGTAGCCATAAGGGTTTAAGAATGTAAGGGAGACTATGGTAGTGAGAGGTAATATATTTGATGAGGCTAGTTGAGACAGTAGGAAAAACAGAGAAACTTTCAGACACAGAAATCAAAACTCTCTACTTCTCTCATCTGTACCAGCTGGCTAAATAAGTGACATTATTTTTCCCTGGAAAACCAAACACACTAGCAAAGCAGTAGTTCATCTGTGCTCACAGTTTTTAGATTCAGAATATTCTTTTGTTTCAGAATGACCATGGATGCTTTTAATCAAATTTTTGTTCACTGGAATGACTAAGGGAGACAAGTGCCATGGCACAAAGTTACTTCTGAGGGGATGTTCAGAGACGTGACAAATAAAAAGAGTTAATGAAATGCAATCAGTCACTGGATCTTGTGTGAGTATTACTGCAAAATTTGGGCTTCTGAACAGAAATTCCTCACAGTGCTCTAGAGACAAATAAAGGAGGTTCTCAGCATTTTGGTTTGCTAGCATTTTGGACCATCCTGTCAAGAAGACATGGCTAGGATGAGATTTACAGCCATTATCTAGATCAAGCCAGAAACAGCTAACAGCCAGAAACAGCTAGGTGGTAAACTCTAGGGTTACATATTATTACTATGAAAACCAATAACAATTGCAGTGGGTCTGTATTATGTCCTGCATGTATGATGATTTCTTTCCTTCAAATGGGTTTTCTGGTTTCTCCTTTCAGTGCTGGCCTGTGACACTTAGCAATTTGCTCTCTCTAGGAAAGAGAAGGGAATGAAAGCTGGCTTGCACATCAGCATTTGCAAAGTAATGCTTAAAAATATTAAAATCAAGGTACTGGAGTACTGGAACTTTAATTATCCTCAGTGGAATGGTTCTGATTTTGTATAAATCTTGGTAGACCCTTACAAACTATAGTGATGAAAAACTTTGAATTATTTGAATATTGAAAACCTTTAAATAATTCAGTGTAACGGAACTACTCCCATCTCCCAGCATCACAGGACATACAAACCCCACTGGTGACAGTAGGAGCAATATGGTTAGAGTATATCCTAAGTTTACAAATGCTCTGAATGGAGACAGTCTTAGTCCCACATCCACCTCGGTGAGAGCCACCATGCGCAGCCATATTGTACTGAAAAGGTACTATGATATTTTGAACAGTGAGATGAATGCATCATCCTTTCTCCCATCAGCATTCCTGCAGCCTGTTTCCAGCTAGTGACTGTAAAAGCAACATAGCAGCAAATGAAACTTACATCTTAGTGACTGCATTGGTAACATGGCTCACTATAATGGTATCTTATTTATACTCTGTGCCAATCAATCACCACACAGTGTCTCTGGTGACTTTTTAAAGGAATCCTAGCTCCAATTAAATATTTGAAGGCCAGAAAATATTGAAAACTGCACCATACATCTACTTGTTTTTTTCTGGATAAGTAGCTGAGCAAATTCTGAGCATCTGCAAAATACCATCCAAGAAGGCAAATATAACAGGTCTTTATTTCCCACAGTTTTATTGTCCATGCATAAACACACTGAAAAAACATCCAGTTACCATCTTAAAAGTGAGTAGTTCACAATGAATTCCAAAAAGCCGGTAAAACAAGTTAAGTGAACTAGTTCTTAACATATAATAGAGGAGTCTGCAGGCCATCCTTTTATTGACTGTTATTACAAGAGATGTTTCAGTGACTATTTATCTTGGAAGACCAGCTTTTCACATTATATTTATGTCTTCTAAAGGAGAACAAAAGTATGCCTAAGGATAAATGCAAAACTTCTACTAGGCTAAATGTCTATTATACTGAATGGTACAAACTTGTCTATCCATTGCAAGTCTAAGATAATAATCCAGTATTAAAGATAATTAATTTTGTAGCATTTTTTTAAAAAGTTGCAACCTGTTTGATTTTTTTAAAATTACCAAGAGTTATTATAAGGATTATTCGTTTTGATTCTTCTAAGCTTGCCTTATCCAAGATGCATTAACAATTATTTTTATGGAAGTCTTTGAAAGATAAAGCACTCTCCTAAAATATTGTCAATAGACTAAATGCAGTCCCCCTTGGTTATTACCAGCTGAGAACAGTTTCTAAACTAAGACAATTTCCTTAATTCATTTACAGCAAAATTTGACACTAGCTTACATGTAAATAATAAAAAATAATGAAAACAGGCGAATCCTACTTCTGCTCTTCCCTTGCTCTGCCTATCCTTTTTACACAGCCCTTTTGTTTCTAATACTGGCAGAATATAGCTAGTATTAGCTCCACTGTAGGATGGAAGAACATGTTGGTTATTAACTGCATAGCATCGACTAACACACATGCTGCATCTTCATATACTACAGCTACATCAAGGAGATAAATCTATTTGCCAGCAATGTAGTAATAGAAGTTCCTGTTTCTTATAAATAAATTGCTACAGATGTTTTCATTTGAGGGTATCAATAAGTAAATAGAATAATAATTACCATCATTTTGCAGAAAGGAAACTAAGACACCTAATGGCTAAGTGACAGGTTCACAGTCAAACAGATTTTTATACAACACAGGGGAAAATTACACTGATGATGAGTTGTCCAGCACTTGTTTTATCAGACCACACTGTCCAGTCATGGCATTTACACCAATTTACCAAAGTATAATGCATAAGTTGTTAACAGACTAAGAAAAAAATACCATATTTTAATTTTAATATTCCTAGATTAAATTATCTTTCAAAGTCAACATGAAAATTGCTAGTCAAGAATTTCCATGTATTATACACCCATGAAGACCAGCACAGGGCAGAGTATCAGCATGCATAAATAAGCATTTTAAGTGTTTTCTGACAATTAAACCATAGCACTTCTTCTCATAACTAGCTTCAAACTTCATCTGTGATTCTTTGAAGGATTCTATAGTAAACTATGATTAAGATATGAATTTCCACTAAATTATTCACCTTTGAAGAGTACATCTTTGTATCTGGAAAAATCTTCTAGAAGAAGAAGTAGTAAGTAGATTTGCAGGGAGAAGCAGTAGAGAGAGCCATCATAGGCACTACGCAGAATAGGAAATCTCACTATCGAGGTACTCAAGGTAAGTAACAATCGGCAATAGCATGGATATTTCTGCCCTCCTGCATATTGCTAATGACAAATGCTATTATTATTTAAAAATTCATTATCTTATGTAATATTATTTGCAGTAGCAAATTAACAGCAACAGATCCTATGCCACAGGTTTACATGGAAGGGGTGTAAGGCTAAAAGAGGATCTCTTCTTACACATTTGTTACTGAAAATTTTTGTTACTTGACATTGAAGTTCACTCTTTCCAGAGATCAAACTCCGTTGTATTAAAACATGTCCTGCAAAAATGGTGTTGTGTGGTGATGTGAGAACAGACCCTGCAGTGAGCCTGTGTGCCTGCATATCTCACAGAGAGTTTTATGCCAGTACTCCCTCTGTCCCTCTCACACCTTTCCTAGTCACACCAGTGGTGCTTGTTCCAGCCATTGCAATTGTAAATAGATATATATGGTAAGGATCAAGCACCTTGAATTGAGGGAAACCTCAGAGGTGATCCAGTAAGGTCAGGAGGGCTCCGTCTACATCTCTTCTGCGCTATGTATTGGCCCACATAACACTGGATACTGGCAAACCAGGCTGATAGGTTACATCTGGATTCAACACAAAGTAACAAAATGCTTTGGCCCGACTTTTGCACTCCCAATACCTGTCACTGAGTTTCTTTGATATTACAGACAGCAAAATTTGGCTTATTACCACAGAAGCTCTGCAACAGAGTGATTTTTAAACACCATGCATTATTCCTTTAAACACCATGCATTATTCCTGAACATAGGCAATTCTGCCATATAAACAACCATCAAAGTCTTACTTATACCTGGACTGCAGAACGTACATCAGTACGTGCATGATTAATCTTTTCAGGAAACAATTTTTCCATTCAGTTTATCCACGACTCCAGCAGAGGGAGCAGGTCAGAGTAAACAATTAGGGTCAAAAAAATTAAGTAAAGATCAAAGATCAGATCAAACATACCCAGAGTTGAATTAATGACAAGTATCTGTCAGATTTATTTTAGGTAAAAAGATTCTGGCCCTTTTTATTTTTTTTGTATCAAATTTATGATGCTCACTAGATGAAATTAACCATTTTCTTTCAAAGCTGATTCATGGCTGTTCATTTGAGGCTGAAGACTTAGTTTGCTAGGGAATAATTACCATGGTAAGTAACAATAACATTCCAACATGTCAATCATTTGCTGTACTTAACTCACATATTAAAAAACTAAAATAACTAAAAGATAATTTTATGATACAGAAGCCAGCAGAGGTAGTTAAAAGAGAGCTGAATGGAATTCCTCTTCTGCCCAGGCTCACATATTGTATTAGTACACTTTTACTTTGTGAGTTACTGCTTGTTTCTGCTGCACTAATTCAAATAGATTATATGAGTACTGCATACATCATTAATCTTGTTCAAAATACTGAAACAATATACAACAGGAAAATAACATCAGTTTTTATTGCAATTTATGAAGACAACTACTGCTATGTTTACTGTGTCTTTTGTTACTTGTTTGTTTATCAAGTACCATTTATCTTATTTTGATGAAGAACAGCACAGTTAAATTGACAAGAGATATTTATTAGATGTGACCAAGTTCGGGAAAAAGAAATCCTTAGTTTCTGAATATTTTTTGCCACTCCATATGTTTCTTATTTTTACAGCTATTTGCTACATAAATGACAAAAATACTTTTTTTCCTTCCCCTGAATGACTGGACACATTCATCCATTTTAGAAACTAGGGGTCCAACTTTATTCTAATTCCCTGTCTACAATTTCATCCTTCTGGTTTCAATGAGGCTGTTTCTAAATTATGGTTATTAATATGAGAAGAGATGTACAAATACCACAGCATAGCTTGTTTATTGACAAGCTATACCTTATCTACAGCAGAAACTAATTCAAAATATATCTGAGCTTGAACAAAGATTCAAAATATAACCCTGAAGTTATAAAGCACAAATTCTAAATTAACTATTATGGCTCGCCAGTAGTGAATTGGTCTGGATACCTAACCATTAACTATGTACAGCACAGATTATATCTTACACAAACCAATTTTAAAACTCACCTTCACCAAAATACCCAAGATTACTTCTGTGAGGCTGCTGAGAGTGAAAATTAATCGTGATTCGCCTGATTTAATTTGTAACAAGATATAGCATAAGTAATTTATTTTGTGCATCTTAATTTGCCTCAACTCAATTCCACAGCACAGATTTGAAGAATCAAACAGCTTAAGAGCATCTACTATAAACACATTTCAACAGTGATGGTGTAAGCATGAGCATCTGGAGATCTATGCACAACAGATCTGTGTTCAGGGCAGGAAATACATCTACATTGCACAGTGCAAAGATCCCAAAGGTACAGATGAGTGAGCTGGGCCAGAGCTGGAAGATACATTACCATGTTAG
This sequence comes from Bombycilla garrulus, assembly GCA_013400315.1. NCBI lineage: Eukaryota > Metazoa > Chordata > Aves > Passeriformes > Bombycillidae > Bombycilla > Bombycilla garrulus. The sequence goes on along the minus strand of VXBU01009906.1, from coordinate 63,809 downwards.
GTACCCTCACAGAGACTAATTATCCCAGGTACAGCAGGATGATGCTATGACTGTTCCAATTTCACAAACAGGATCTCTGCACAACGCCATTTTGTGTGACATAATGTAGCAGGTGTCGTGAATACATACATCGGGTATTCCCAAAATAGTTCACTGCAAAATACACATACTCTGGATGAAATTCTGGTTTGGTAAAGGAAGAGGCAAACATAAAAGTCAGCAAAGACAAGAGTCCATGCCTTTGATCTCAACTGATCTTTTCTTTTTTGTCAGATGATTTAGCAGTAAAATGCTGGTAAGTTTCTTCACTACTCTTATCCTGTAAGTTTCCTTTTTCCTATGTATTGGTGCTGAATCATAGACTCAGAATCATAGAATTTTTTAGGCTGGAAGACGCCATTAATATTATCATGTCAAATAATTTTAACAGAGCACTGTCACTTCTGCTTTTATTTTTAGTTGTACCTTTTACTGTTGAAAAGTAATTGGAGAGTTTCAGCAAATAAAATGATGCTATGCTACATGAGACCTACTAGAGTTTGACTTTGAAGTTCTAATTTGATCATTTTTTCCTGTTGCTTAACTGAAATAATTATTTAAAGAATCTTCTCTTTATTGCGTGGACAGCCCAATGGATGTCATTATCAACACACTCCGTTTCATTCAATGTTGCTACCAAAAAGAATTTCTCCTGATCTCTCCCCTAATCCAGAACTGCTCAGTCCTTGTAAAGATGCTATTTAACCAGAGTTAGCAACTCATCTGTATTTAAAAAATATCTAGCAGGAAAATAAATTGGTTTTAATTGAAATCAGATCCCTGAATTGGTTCACTGCCTTAGTGTTTGTGCCTCCACAAGCCCGAATACAGAGGAGAAATACATAAGAAAGGCGAAGCAGAACTGGTTTACTGCAGTTGGCAGTTTTGGCTTGGACTAATGCAGGCTGAACTTACACGTAGAATGCAAGTATTGTAAACATTCCTCACATACAGGAAGTTGCGGATTTTTTTTTTTTATACGCACATCTTCCCTTTATGTCTGGCAGAGCTTGTTTGCTGAAACACAAAAGGCTTCTAGATCTGCCAGCTCCTGGCTGTCTGACAGTCTCTTCCAACACTTCCTACAGAGCTCAGAGGAACAACAAAGTTGTCGTATCTTTCCCTGACCGGCTGAACATCCAAATTTCTGCAATAGTAAGTGCCAAGAAATATACAGCTTGATTCTTACAAAGATAATGCACTTAAAACACTGTATATTTCCATCAGGTAATGATTTCTTTTTTCTTAAGTTACCCCAAAATTCACTTTCATCATGTGATACCTTCACATGGACTGGTATAGAACAGTCTTAATATACATAATACCAGGTCCCTAATTAACACTTAATATTGATATTACTTGTATCCAGTCTCCACACATTTTCTTTGCTTGTAACTGATCAGCTGCCCTTCCCATAGGCAGATGACTGAAATACCTGAGCTACCTTAAACAATTCAGGTCAAGGAGCATCGCTGACATGTTCTCCCTACCAAGGAGAAAACCCCACCAGAGAGACTTCATGTGCTGTATTGGGTTGGCATATATTTTTCATGCTTATACCAACATAATCATACTAGAAAGAGCTGCACTCTTTCTAGTATAAAAAATGTGTTCTCTTTCAATAAATTATTTCCTTTTACAATTTAAATTAATGGGATCAGAGCTTTATAATTAATATATGGAGGCAAAACACTTCAGAACTATTTCTACTGAGCTCAGCTGGGCTGTTCAGAGGATAAGCCAATATTTACTAGGAGCAGAGGCAGCACTCTGATCCAGAAAAAATGATCCCTGTTTCCTTCCTTTTATTCACAGAATTTACATGGTCCACTGTCTGGCAACCTCATTTTGAGGGCAATGACCCACACTTCTTCTGATTGTTATGATGATCAACAGAAAATTTCTTCAGGGCGAGCAATTACCTCGTGCTGTTCAGCCAAATCCTCTGATTCTGATTCAGACTTCAAATATGAGTTTTGCATCTTCCTGGAGACAATACTGAACAATATCACAAAACATCAGAAGCCAAAACAGACCTTTACCAAATGCAAACTGGTGCTGCCAACTGGACTGCACCTGTGTGTACATGTGGAATAGCATGTCTTTATACTGCATCTGTCTGGTCTGCCTATTTTGCTAACAAAATGAACTTTCCAAGATCTCTTTTTCTATTCCAAATGTTATAAAAATGTTGGAAACAATAAGTTGCTCTATTATTTACAAGTTTTAAAACCTCTAATACAGCAAGTCAATGTCACCACTAGAACAGTGCCTGGGGGTAAACACCTGGCTCCACTGATGAAAAATTCCCAGTGACTCTCATGGATGGAAGACATCATCCCGGACCTACGAGTTCCTAATGCCAGATTCTACCCAATAGGCAGTATTTCATGGTTGTGGAAATTATGCAACAGCACACTGGCTTCCCTGAAATAGTGCATGTAGTATTGTTAGGTTCACAGGGAACTTTTCTATGTATTTTTTCAGCTGTTTTATAATTTCTAAAATCCATTGAGTTAAAGGCAAGATGTCATGTGAGTCACTTAGGAGTGGAAAGTGTGACATTTTCTGCTGTTACAACCTTTCTTTGTTTTCTGTTTAGTTGTCACGTCTGATCCAATTTTTTTGGTACTTAAGCAGTGGGTGTTTTGCTGACAGTGTACAAGGTAACAGCCCAGGTACAGTGGGTGTGAGCACCAGAGGATGACCACCACAAATCAATCTTTGTTTAGCAAGAAGCTGGGATTTGAGCCAGGTGAGGGAAGAGGCTGATAAGCAGCAGATCCTGGGAGGTGGGGTAGTGCTTTTTATCATGTCTTCCTTATGCAACTGGCTAAGGTGTAAAGCTTCACTCTGTGGGAGATGCTGGGACATTCACATGTAGGTCTGAAGATGTTCATCTCCTCTGATGGGGTATAATTGGCTCAACTACCCAGTGAGAGATAATTGTAATGTCTTAGGTGTCATAAACCACCAAAGAATCCCAAAGCACTGCCAGACTAATTTCTAGGTCCTTCCATCAGAAGACTGCACATGATTCACAGTGTTACGTCTGACAGTGTAAAATTCCGCTGCCTGCCCCCCGAGGAGGTACTTGGCATTTCCACTTGAACCTCAGCATATCTTAACCCATTGAACTTCGTGTTTCATGGGCTTCCCCCACCCCTGGCAGAGCAAGATGGCGACCATCACTTGGATCAGCAGACATCTAAATTGCAACAATCAAGTTTCATTGCTGGAACCACAGGGGGTAATATCTTTCTACTTTTACCCTTTCTTTCTCTCTTTCTTCTAACTTCTGAAAATATATTGTAAGCTAGACAAAAAAAATCCAGTCAACGCCTTGTAAGTGCCTATGCATGTCTGGATAAGTTAAAGTTGCCTAAGCTTATTTAAAATTTGCCTGGTACCTTATTCTACCTGAATGCTCTAAAGTTTGCAAGTAAAAATTTGGTACCGAACATTCTGAGAATTTTGTTTACTCCTGCGCATCACCTAGAGGAAAGTGAACAACATTCCCCTTAACCTGTGGAAAGGAGCGGGGTGTAACAGATGGTTCTTTCTGGGTGAAGATGCACCACCCTTTTTTAAGAACTAGAAGCCTTAGACAATCTGGGAGTTCCCCTACAGGCTTCATCTGCTTTGCAATGAACAAGTAGCATAGATGAACATCACAACACCCAGCTGATATATGACACTGGCTTCTTATGACCACTGGTCACCTCACACAAGACACTACCTGCCACACACTGTTACTGCTGCTCTCCTTCACAAATGGTGGCAAAATTGATGCCAGCATGAAAATGGTGCAGATAGAAACGAGTTATGGGGCAGAAGTAAAGTCAAAGCACTCACTAAGCAGAAGCAGGTCATCTACTGAGATGTGTTCTCCTATTTTCCACATTCTGCAGAATCCCGTCAGCCTTCCTTTCTCTTATGAGGAGTTTGGAGTTGATGGGATGCACAATGATGATCTTCTTCACACCACACACTGGGTATAAAGAGACTACAGCAGCCCAAATCCTGGTTTTGCTCTCCTGTCCCATGTGGGGAGTTATGTGAAGATCAGAGGTGAAGGATATCCCCTCAGTCCAAGATGGCCTTGGCATTTGAATCTCAACTTTCATATACTTGTGACAAACTGGAAGACAGCATGTCATGGTTTTACATGCACAAATACTGCTGCTACTGCTGCTATTAAAAGGAACACAGAGAGAATGTTGTGGACATTTGTTCTGACTGAAACCCAAAAATCACTCAGGAACTTCATGAATAAAGCTCTAGTATGTCCTTGCACAATCCACCAGAGATTCCAGAGATCCCATTTTCCAGAACTTTGCAGCAGGTTCTGCCACTTTTTCATTTGTACAATTTTACTAAGCTCTTCAGAATTTTCATCTTGAATCCTGATGATTCTGAACACCATGGTCAAAAGCAGGGACTTCAAGCCATCCTGATCGTAAATTAAAATCCCTTTAACTAAAACATGATCATCTAAGGTTCATCATCTTTTTTTTCCTAACTCAATCCCATAATGGATATTTTTCAATAAAAGTATATGGTTTGAAAATGAATTTTTAGGTAACCAAAGAAAAGAAATAACATAGAAACAGGTTTTAACATGTTTGTGGAATAAAGGACATTATTTCAAAATACTAAACTCAGGTGATGTGTCTTGTCACATGTATAATGTATGAAATTCCTTTTATTTGAAAGCCATTATTAGAGAAGGATATGGTAGCATGGTTAAAAAATGCTACAGGGCAGAGACCCTTTCTTGGGCAATTTTTCAATTCACTAGAATTTTCAAACTCATATTTTGCCATTTCCAGCTCCCATTATTAAAAATCTATTAGCAGAACACCCATTGAAAAACTGATCATGAGCACAACAGAGGTTTTTTGAAAACACTGCTAGTCAGTTCTCATGCCTGAACAAAAGCAGATTGGCACATCCAGTTATATACAAACGCCTTTCAGAGGGGCCACCCCCCCTTTCCCATAGCCACGCGTTTCAGGGCTCTATATGCTGAAGGAAACCAGTGAAAGGTTTGAAGGGGTGGGGAGACCAAGGGCCTCCACCGAGATCCCTCAAAGTCCTCGTTCTCTATAGTGGGAGGATTTCCCTCTAAATCCCTTTCAATAGCATACTGATGGCTTTGAAAGCTTAAATGGCATTTGTCAACCATCAGTAAATCTTGAAAACTGTTTCTGCAAATAGCCCAACTCCAAGTCTCAGATTTTCTCATTAATCTGTACGTAAGGACACTGAAGACTTTTTCAGAGCCTAGATAATGCTTGGATTAAAAGGTCCATTCAGAAGGGAAAACTTTAGCATTCACCTTGTGTACATAGCCATTTCACCAGTGGTATTCATGGGTTGTTATTTCAACTCTGCATTTGTCCTGCAAACAAGACATTCTGCCACAAAGACTTGGTAGAGACATTCTTCAGTGAATTACTGAAACCTAGCCCCACTATTTGTCATGGTTTGTTATTTTTATCAAGTGTAATCAGTTCAAACAGAAACAGACTGACAACTTTACAATTATGTTACTATTTTAAGACTGGAAGGTATGTTTCTTCTAATTCAACAAAGAGTCTGATTGAAGTACAACCTGACTGCTCTATCTAAAGAAACAGTCTAAATTTCCCTTAATCAAATGTCAGAAGTTTTTTGTTAGTTTTATATTTAAGTACAGAAAAGAAATTTATAATAATCTGTATTCAACATTCATAACTTATGATATTTTATAAAAAACTTTATATATTCACAAGGTTTAGTAATTTCTAACATGTTACATACAGCTGTGCCACCTACACATACAAACTTTTTTTAGGCTGTTCTTACATCCCAGGGATATTTTTATTTGCTC
>VXBU01009906.1:22478-57508 GCA_013400315.1 Bombycilla garrulus | reverse complement strand
CTTCCTTCCTTCCTTCCTTCCTTCCTTCCTTCCTTCCTTCTTCAGTTTCAGTCTACCCCTTATTCAAAATGAACAATCAAGATAAAGGACTCATTTATACCAATTTCCATGCCAAGCATATAATTTATTCATAAAACTTAGTAAGTTTTTACAGACCCTCTGACTTTTGTCATTCCTTTTCACCCATGGGCACCTACAAATATTGGGTGCTCTCTCTCCCTCAGCGGTTGGGTGTCACAACTTCCCACACTCATTTTGTTATTAAAGGAAGAAACCTCGTAATTTAAATTTGAAAACTCTCTGCAGCTTGGATATGGCCTAACAGATCATCCACACTCAGCTCAACTCACTGTAAACCTTATACAAAGCCAGTCACACAAATTTAAAAAGGTGTTTTCTTCTCCAAATCTCCCACTTCACACAGGTTACTGTGTTAACAATACTGCAAATCTCTGTGTTTTTTTAACATTTCTGGGGGAACTATGCTGTGGCTCTGGGCTGACTAAAAGTAAACTAAACTGCCAAATTGTTTTAGCTGTGGTTCATCACTTCTGGAGATCACTTGCCTGGTTTCCAATCAACAATGTTCGCACGGTAGAGGATGCACTTCCCATAGACTCCATATCATATGTATCCCATGGAGACACCTCAAAGAACCTGGAATGTCTTAAATGGCATAAGGCAGGCAGGTATGGGTGAGCAACTAAATTAGAAGACAAAATGTATGCACAATATTTACACTTGTGGTAGGACAAGGAAAGTAGATGAAGAAACCTGATTCCTAATCTGCACCAGTACAAGTTTTCTGACATCAGAAGTATACTGTAATGCCCATTTGGTTATTCAAGCTTTTCTTTTAGTGAAAGAAACTAGTTTTCTTCACATGGAAAAGTGAGAAGCTGTCTTTACTTTTTTCAGTACATATTAAGACTTGCGACTTGACAGTTGGACCTTCTTTTATAAAATATAAATAGGTAAATCTTCCTAGAAATGTAGAAAACAGTAAGGAAGACTTAATAAAAACTAGTAAAACTCTAATAAAAGTAAATACTATTTAGGCTGTAAAAACAATTAAAACACTTTTAAAATATTTCATCTCTGTAAATCAGAATGTGTTTCTTGAAAGCAGAGCTTAGAGACCCAGTTTCATGTAGGTTTCAATCTTGTACTCAGACTCCTGTAGGCTCAATGAGGTGGAACAAGTTTCTCTACCATGCAGTTTCTTAGGCGTCTCCAGATAAAAACCATCTTTTTTCGTAAGGTTAGTGCTCAGGTAATTTCAGGCTCACTGCTTTTTTGATGGTTTCCAGATGGCTCAGAACCAGGGCAGAGCTTACACATATCTTCCTAAAAAAAGTCTACATAGATCTGACTTGATACATGTGTTGAACTCTTTAGGACTGTAAATGAGTGATATTGCAAAACTGTGAAACTTGCAAAACTGTTCTTCTGCACCATTTTGATAACTGTGTATTTCCGTATTACCACAAGAAAGCAGTAATAGCTCATCCTCATAATGAACAGAACACTATGGAAGGACAACATTAATAGAGTCAGTGTTTTCCTCCTGTAAGAGTTACAGATAGTCATGCTTTACTCATGCTTTTCATGTCAAAAAACTCAAAAGGATTTAGGAAACTAACTTCTGTGCAACTGAAAAAGAGGCAGAAAAGCAATCTCCAGTCCTTCCTCAGGTTTGTGAATAACAGCTGTAGGAATCTAAACTCTAGCTGACATTCTACAAAAAAAGTGATGTAATTCAAAAGTCTGAAACAGAATTGCTATGTCTTCTCTTGAGAGGGCCAGGGGAGCAACTTCTCCCCATCCATACACATGAAGGATGTTTACTTACAACAGGTGGGGGGAATGATGTGCTTGTTGTCTTTTCCCTCCTGCACTTTTTGTACAGCAATATTCAATTTTGCAATACTTTTCAAGGAACAACATAAAGAGCTACCTGCTAAGTAGAAGTTGAGAACACTAGAGTGGGAGACAATTTTGCTGTGGCACTAAGCAATGCAATAAGGAAATGAAAGTACAGGTCTGAATATCAAATCAGTGCTTTATCTGTGGTGGTGCGGCCTCCTTAAGCAAAACAAATCAATATTCTTGGGCTAAACACAACTCTCAGTGTTATTTCAATGAATGCTTCTCCTTTTTTATAACACTTTCAGCAGTTTGTTGTTTTTTTTTTTTTAACATGTTCTCACATTGAAACTAACATAGCTTTTGCCATCATATGTTGGAATGTAAACACTGCAGATTATCACACTATCAACATATTTTAGTATATAGAGAGACAACTGAAAAATTTGTTATACACTTCAGTTTAAGACTGCTATCATACAGGAACAGAGCCTTTACTTTTCCTCCAAATACTATTCAATGCACCTAGCTGGCAGGGGAAATTCATTTTCCAAACTCTGTCTTTAAAGGGTATTATTTTTTTAATAGGAGCATCTTTGAGATAGAACACATGCCCCTGTTTCTCTATCCACACCATAAAATGTTTTTCCCATTCATCACCAATAGCTGCTGCTTTTTTTTTTTTTCCTATGAAAGCTTTTATAGAGCCTGCCCTTATATTTTAGTTGTTCCTGACATAGTGGAACCACAATCCCAATTATGGTTGTGGACTGCAATACAGCTATAACATAAATGATAAATAAAGTCCTTAAGTTATCTGACTTTTTAAATAAAACTTTGAAAATACAAAGAGGTAGGTGAAGAGAATTATTAAAAAAGCCAGTTGGAACTACCTGATGAACTAATCAATTCATATAAAGATAAGGAAATGTAAGGGAAGACAGATATTAAAAATGAGGTATTCTGCAGCCTATAGAATTCAGTAGGATCTGAATGAGTAGTTTGCCTGGATAAAGATGGCATTCCATTATATCTGCATATTAAGGGGTTTACTGCAAAACCTTTTCAAGACATCTTGATTTATACTGCCGTAGAATAGCCAAAGACAAGGAGGAGTGACAGCTCCCAGGAAACTCAGCTGAGGCATACCACCCCATAGCACACGTGTCAAGCTAACAGTCACAGCTCAGGCTCACAGAAACACACAATTGTTACCTAATAGAATCGGAGACTGAGATATCCAGTAATTTGGCTTTGGCTATGGCTACAGCGTTTTTGATTTTCCTATTATGGCCTCTGAAACCCTCATCTTGAAGTCTTATTGTAGCAGCAGATCCAGATGTTAATGAACCACTGAATTATTCTAATGCAATTGTGGAAGAAGATATTAAAGTGCCTTGTGAAATCAAACCACATCCTCTCAGAATGGCAGATACACGGTTTACATGGAATATGCTTTTGCCATAAATGAGAACAGAAGCTAAATATACTAAAACTCATATGAAATTAGTCTTCAGAAACATGTGGCTGCGTAACATTATAGATCACGGTGAACAATGATACCCCAGCCCCAAAAAGCACCTTAATCAGGGCCTCTCTCCTATGGCACCATCCTATTTTCAATTAATGATATTTTCAGATGAGCTGAAAAGGGGTACTTTGCTCCCACCATTATAATTTCTGGTATTCTTTTCTTTTCTTTACAAAAGCATGAAAGCATTGGATTGCTAATTACTTTTATCTAGCCTATAAGAAAATTAGTTTATCTTCCTGATCAAACAAATTAGGCAGATCATGGCTGATTAGAATGCAACAGTAAAATCTCCATACTTTCTATTCCACCCCCTTTTCTCTCAGAAATGGGGCCTATGTCAAATATATAGGTATTTCCCACGACCAGTCTGGACTCGGTTTCCAATGGGCTCTGGGGCTGGGACAATGGTTCTTACACAGACACTGAAGTTCTTTAGAGTTCAGTCATTGTGCAAGGAAAGAACTGCTAACCCCTTAGCTAGCATTTGATGAAACATCTAGATTTACGTATTTCCCTAATTGCATTTTTTCGAATGTGAGTGAGATTTATCTGACCAGAGTTAAATGCCTCCTTTATTATACTACTGAAAATAAAACTTACGCTCTCCAGGCAGAATTGCACTTGGTTCTAATCCCGGCATTAAAACACTGGCTTCCCCTACACTGGGACACAGCAATGTCTACCTTTACTTCTCAAAACACTTTCTACAGAAGGCTTGACTACTTGTTTCCAAGGTGGCTGCTGCATCACACTGCAAAACTGAACACCATTACTCCTTCTAAATAACTGCATTTTCTATCACTCTAGTATTTTACCCTTCACTTTTACCCTTCATAACTCATTCCCCTTCAGTTTGTATTCTATGGCTTTAATAGATGAAAGCCAAGCTATTTGGCCACTTTATTTATAACCAATTACTATAAATTAACAGTAAATCTCACATTTAGCTCCATTTAAACATCACTATGCAGCTGCCCATTTGAAAATAAAATGGTTGCCTTCTTTCACTTCAGTGGGCACAATACAAAACATCCATTGAGCTTTTCCTTTATTGCAGCTGCCAATGCCCAGCCAACTTTTAACAAACCAACCAAGCGGAATAACAATGCAGCTGCAACATTTTATGGTATTTCTGTTAGTTCTCTTTTGAGACTGAAGGTGTTAATTAGGAATCAAAGAATACAACCCTGCCAGCTTTCTTTCACAAACCATACTCTGGCCATTCCAGTTTTTAGAAGGAAAATAAATCTAATAAAAGGACAAAAATGTTGTTTGTCACACCAGTAACGTGTATTTAAGATCCTTTGATCACAAGCTTTTTATGTAGGCTTGCCAGACAGGCTGAAAATATTTTTTCCTCTTTTCTCCTTTCTTCAAGGCTTTTCTGAATACTGATTCTAGGATTGTCTGAAAAGGTGAAAAAATGATAGAAACTGGAATGCTTCATCAGTTAAAATGGGTCTGCTGAGAAAGCCAGATGAAATAAAAGAATTGCTTACTTTTCTGATTCAGGTAAGTTATTTTGAAATACAAGTAATCTGTTCCTGTTACAGAATTTAGTAATTCTGTAATTAAAAAATATCATTTAATATTTCAAGCACTTAAATATATGCAGGTATTTTAATATTAGTATTTCATTTGTTTTGTTGAATCTAACTTTAAGCCCCATAATACTGAAAAATATCTGTAACATACATATATTTGCATGTACCATGCAATATATATTTGATGTTTTAGTTACAGTTATTAACCATAATCATGTTATATACATTCAAAGGTAGCAGCATGTGTCACTATCTTTAATCTTTAGTCAAAGTTAAACCTTAAAATAGGTTTATGAAGTTAGCACAACTGAGAATTAGTCAAGCTTGCTAGCTTACCCAGCAAGAGCTTTCACTGTTAAATACACAAATCATGCCAAAATCCATTAATCCTGCCAGGGAATGGCCGAAAGAAGATCTGGTTGTTGATTTAATGATAATGAATTGAGCAGGCTCTTAAGGCTACCTGCAGAGTTTGCTAAACTGAAAAACAAAGTCAATTTTAATAAATACTTTTTACAGAAGTGTATGTGAGTTTTCTTTGCCTTAAACACCACATAAGAGAAATGAGAGTCTAACATACAGCCGTACTTACCTGGTTATACATTTAATACAGTTTTGTATAATATAAAGTATATATAGGTGATTCGAAAAAGTGTCTGGGGGTTTTGATATTTGACAATCCAGAAATACAGAGCTGACTTGAAAATGTTAAAATACAAATCATAGCAACAAAAGGAAGTTCTGATGAATGTTGTCATGCTGTATTCTCATGCAAAGTGCAGTTTCTGGCTACTGCAAGAGATGTCATAATGAGATGATTCAGTTATAACGGTACATTTCCTTTAGTGTCCCAAGAACACCATTTCTTACATTCCAGAATTTTAGAAAAGCAAAACATAAAATTAGAAGATTTAGTTGTTTTTTGTTTTTGTCTTTAAACAAACATGTTTGCCTTTTTTTCTTCATTTTCTTTTAAGAGATAATATGAGATGATAACCTATTAATTTGGTTGATTGCTGAAATTTTACCTGTTTTACTTATTGAACATTGGTTGTGGATGCAGAATTTGCCTGATTTTCACAGCAAGCAATGGCAGCTGGAAGACAGAAGAGAATACTGCCTTTCTGCACATGGAATATGGTGAAATCAGCAAATATATTTGAAATTTGCTGCTGCAATCACTTCTTACAATGCTTTTTTTCTGGTATTGCATCATAATAGTGATGTGGTATCGAAAGGAATGGAATTATTTTTTTTTAGCAAGATATCAAGTATATACACATAAGCCATATTTCTTTCTACAGGGTTAATAATTATTATCAATGTTAATGATTTGCTCTGGATGATCTATTTCATGGCTTTTTCAGAGTAAGATGACATTTTCAACAGTAAGGTCATATCTGATGAATTCTTCACTTTCTTAAATGTGGCCTTGTGTGCTTTGTAAGCTATAATTTTATATATATATATATATATACGGGGTGAAGTCTGCCACTAAGCAGACAAAAATGTTTTTCCCATACTTCAATATGGAATAAAGAGGATTTTTTTTTTCTTATTTAAGGAAAAAGCTCTTTCCCCAGTCATTATTTTGAAATTATCTGTGTGTATATATATGAAATTTGGTGTATATTCTTCACACTTACTAGACTCACAAATTCAAGAACTGTGACTTTTAGAGCTATGTCTGGGTGGAAATTTTTCTCTTGGTCAACTACTAAATTGAAGCACTGTAAATGAACTCAGATTCTCCATGAATGTTTAGCTGCTCAGTTTTGCTGAATTCTAGATTCATCTGTAATACTCTGAAAAATTTATATTGTGTCTGATAAACATTGCCAATGAATTTTTTACAGAATATTGTTCATCAACTATACCAAATTAATCAAGGGAAAAGACTTTTGCTAATGAGCACATGACTACAGCTAAATCAAAGATAAGAAAATTCCATCCTTACGGCTTTCTGTGGGGTCATTTTTGCATAGGAATCTGCAACAGTGCAAGGGAACTTAAGAAGTTTTCTGATGTCCTTCATCTGCTCATTGAACTCCCAATCTGTTGCCCTGTTCATTCTGCTCCGCTGGTTTAGCTGCTTCTGTGGCTACATTCCAAAGTGTATCAGTGAAATGAGATACATACTTTTCAACCAGAGATGTGTTTATTTTTAAACTAGATTATTTCCCATAACTGTTTAGGAGCACAGCCCAACAAACAGCTGAGTCAGCACAGCTGAAAGAGATGGAGCCTAGAGCAGGACTGTGGGAACAACTGGCTCCAGTGGGAGGGGAAGGCAAATATGAACATCTAAACATGTCTCTCTGTCAGAGAGGCTCTTAATATCGAAGCACATTTTTTTTCCTGAGTTTCCTCTTTCAACTCCAATCTTCCAGAAAATTTTGAGCACTGTCTTCTTCCAATTCTGTGAATTCAGAAACTTAACTTGCAAAGACAAGTAACTCCTACGCAGGGAATTCTGCTGCAGAAAGCAACTTGCTTTCCCAGTGCCCTGCTCTGCCAAGGAAAATCATCAACTGCACGTGAGCCAGGACTCTCAGGACACAGCACACATGCTGGCACCTCGGAAATTCACTTTTGGTGGTCTAATTTTTCTAAGTTGTTTCTCCTCACAGATCTAGCTAGTCCTAAATCCGTTTCTTTTCATAGCTTGGAGAAAGAGACAATTTTGGTTTCTTCTGCTTTAGAATGATGGAATTCTGTGCTTGTGGGACCAGAAGTGCAAGTGTATAGATTAAACGTATCAGAAAATAAAGTATATAAAACAGGCTTTTCCTACCCTCTTTCTCATATCTTTCACTAAAGCATTGGTGTTGTAAGTTTTCATTACATACCCTCAAGTGCAATCTTTGGACTGAACCCTACATGTCCACAATGTTTTCATTCTGTTTTTCTTCCAGTCAGAGTAATTAGAGCAAAGAACAAATTGTCTCTCAAAGGCAGCTTCTGCAATGGTGGCACTGATTTTGATTACTCTGTATTTTTTTCATTTTGGTAACTATTCACGAGACATTCACTATTTATTTTGAGAACTTTAATTTAAAGGATTTTAAAAAATCCCAAACAATTTACCATAAGAGCATACAACAAAATAAATATTATAAGGCTCAAACATATGCCAAGAGCTCTTTCCCAGCTGTATACAGGCACACACAATATCTCTATGTATTCCATCAAATGCAACTTAGAAAGGAAATGGTCTTCTTTATCTTATCAGGTAATGTCTTAAGAAAATGGGACATCTAACTCAGATTCAATAGCTACAAAAATCTTAGGTAAAGTCTTTTCCTAGATCTGGAATAGTAATCTGAGAAGCTTTAAAAAGCTTTGTTTTCTTGTGTAAGGCATTAAGATTGTAAGGATAAAGGTCGTAAAATCTATGTAGGTACTTAGAGATGCAAAGGGAAAACAGACATACCAGGAAAGGACCAGGCACTGAGCAGAAGATATGGAGGTAAAGTCTCCACAGCTGATTGCCTGATGTCACAGCACCATGCATCTTCCCTTCCAGACAAAACCAGCTAGGTCAATAGCTGTATCCAAAATAATGTAACTGACAGGCTCCCATGAGCACAGGATATCTTTGTATCCAAGGGAAAATTAAATGTACAGCTGAGTAGTGTTTCCACTTTGACAGAATGAAGGATTCAGACACAGAAAAAATACTCTAATTTTTGTATCTTAACATATTTTACGCTTTAAAGATAGGACACAGGGAGTGTGGAGGCCCTACACTCTAGAGAAGCACTGCAGCTGAAATCATTACCCTGAAGATGCACATATTGGCATTAGCCTACACTTGTTTATTTCTCCAGAAAACATACTATGTATAATAAATAATTTTACTGATGAGCTTTTCTTAGAGCTAGCAAAGCTTGTAGTTATATTGTCATGTCTCTGCATGTGATAGTTTAAGAACATAGATGTAATTTTTCTTAAGGTCCAAGGATAGCCAATGACTTGAACCGCTGAACTAAACTTACAGTTCTGACAGACCACCATTTATAACAAAACTGAGGAAGAGTGGATCAGTCTGAACATCCTACCTCTAGCTCTCTTGGGACGAGACAGTGGTATATGGCAAACCTCCTCAGAAGCCAGACAAGCATTTTACATTCTCTGCTTGACAGTTCTGACTAGTGGAACAATTCCCTATCTATACATGAGCTCACTACTTTTCTAAAAAGCAGTGTAAGGCCTTTCTTCGTAAGCTGTGTTGCTGTCTTAAGTAACCTACAAGGGAAAATATTTTAAAGCAGCAAAATATACCTCTAGCCAAGCCTGCTCCTGAATTTTAGAACCAGCAAAAACCCTACTCCAATACCCATTACTGAATTCTTCATAAGTAGTGCAGTCAATGGCATCACATGCTCTGTGAAATACTGATAGAGTAGCATGAGGGACAGAACACGTATTCAAACTGGTAATTAACCTTTTATTCATTTTAATATCACTCAGCCTCTATATACTTACCCAGCGACATCCCAGATTTGTTTCTCTACAGCAGGAATCTTGCATTTTATTAATTTATTAATAGAAAACTGCACATCTATTTAATAATGTCATATGTTTGAAGGTATTATTCCGTTGGTCTAAAGCACACTTTCATTTGTCCAGTTTGGATTTTTATCCACCAATGTTGTGTCTCATGTTAATTAATATGTTAATACTCAAAATATTATACAATGTTAATACAATTTATTCTCTGAGGGCTTGATAACGATTTTAAAGTTAGTTTATGATGTCATGCCATCAGTAAATAAAACTATTATCATGCCTATCAAAACATTTAATCCTTTAATCCTTATTCTTACTAAAACTGGCAGTCAGAGACAACCGCATGAACAAGATAATTACAAAAAAGAAAGAAATAAAACCAATATTCACAGGAAATAAAAATATTGATTTAACATGATCTGCATTATCTATTTTGGTGGATGACATAAAAGGGAACATGAATATCTGAATATTGTTGGGGTTTCTTTCTATACTTTTAAAACCCTGTGTTGCTGAAATCAATCTCTGTAGTTCTTTCTTTGTACTTCCCCTGACACAGAACAAAATAGTCAATATGTATTTTTTAACTAGAAGTGAAAATATACATATAGTACATCATTAAAATATTAACTCAAGAATTATATGCTCTGAAGCAGCACTGCAGAATTATCTTATGATGCAACTTCAAAGCCTCTACCTCATACTCTAACTACTGAGAAATTCCACCTCATATTTCATTTTCATCAATAATTGTGCCATAGAGTACAAAGAAAAATTTTGAACTCCCTTTGTCCTCTGTCATTCTTCCACTTGGTGCAGCCCTGTTTGTTTCGGGTCAGCTTGCACAGCTTTAGACCGTGCATTCCCAAAGTGCACCCGGGGTCACTGCAGGAGCAACAGGCCTGCTCTAATTGCACCTGCGGGGACTGACGTGGGCATTGTCACTCTGCTTGAAGACTTCAGTCTGCCCGGTGAGCCAGGAGCTGCTCTGGGAGTTACACAGTGTACAAATACACCAGCTGCTTGCTCCACTCCTTAGACCCATTTTCTAAAGTGTCCTATTGGCTAGTGCTGGCCCAAGGCATGTCACTGTAAACAGACTCAGCAGCATAGAGAAACAGTCAGTTTATGTCTAAACCTCCTAATAAATCTTAAAATACGAAGTCTTTTAATTTCTGGATTTTTTTACTGATAAGTAACACCATTTTACAGATAGAGAAAAAACATTTATCTTTAATACTAGTAGTGATATTACTAACTGAAAGAACATAGACATAATCCTTTGCTGGTAAGGTGTATTTTTTTTCCCTTTATATCTTTCTGTTATAATTCTCCTGTGGCTAGGACATGTGTCCATTTCCCAAATTCATATTGTTAAATGATGATACACAGACTTCTTACTTTCAGTTGGTCATTATTGAACAACCACCTTAATACTGCTTTATAAAAACTGTCAACGCAACTTAATGGAAGCTCTACATGCTAAGATAATCCAAACCACTAATGAATGTCATTAACAATTAATTACTATAATTGATACTTCGGTAATTACTCATTCACTAAATACTAAAAAAAAGTCTGCTTGTGTACTCAGCATATGGAGATATTTCCATAAAGAGTGAATAATTTCCTTCAGATTAGTCTCCTCACATCCCAACAGAATCCTCTATAATAAAAGTAACTGTGACATATGAGGGGTTCCATCCACATCACTGAAAGGAATTTCAGTTCTAGCTTCACTGGGGACCAAACTGGCTCATAATTAGTTTTCACAAACCCTTATCAGAAAGGATTAAAGCAGCATATTGAGAGCAGGCAGCATTTCCTTATAGACTTCCCACACAGAGATACAACACTGCAAATAATACCACCCAGTAAATCTGGATATTACAAATTCCTTGTGAAATCTGATGCTCTTCCAGCACTGCTTTATGGAAAGACAGGCAGGAACATGGAGCTGCAGGACTACAAGATGCCATATCCATGATTGATGATAAATGTAGAGAACAGACCACATCTGGATTCAGGTTTATGGGATTCTTCACAAATTGACCAGAGACAGCTATTGAAGGCAGAACAGCTAAGGCACCAATATGTACAGAAATGGGATTTTGATAACTCTATTTGGTATGACAGTTGTTTCTGCCTGTAAGTGGAATGAATGTACCACAGCACTGTGTAAGCATCCTCCAAAAAATCTGTTGCTCTGTTCACTTAATGCTATCAATGGCCACAAAAGGACTGAAAAACAAAATTCCTTCCTTCCTGATACTTCTGCAAAATCTGTAAAATTGACACAACTGCCTGACACAACACAACTCACTTGCCAGCGTCGGCACCCTGATGCAAACAGGGCAATACTGATGATCACTCAATGGTACGCCTAAAATCTCTTTTTCAAAAGAAAAAAACTGACTTTTTTATTTCGAAAAGACAAACACTGTGCATACTAATGACACAACAGAAGCTTTTCTGTCAAGACTCGGCACTTTAAAACCAAAGCAAATGCTTAAATTTATTATATTAATTAGTATTTTTTAAAAATCTTCAAAATTTTCAAATTTCAAATGTATTTTAACAGTACCAATTCCACACAATTAAGTCACTTCCATTAGTATAAGCAGAGTAGAAACTATGTGAAGTCTTCCTTGGCATAAATCTACTAATTTACCTACATGGAAATCTGTGCCAGAAGTGGGATTCTTAGTTGTTCAAAGAATCACTGGCAAAAGAAGGTTTAATATCAAAGTGAAAACATGACAAAGTTCATTGGCAAGGTTCTCACTGCTAACTAGATGGTAAAAGCACACAGAGAAAAATCAGACTAAAATCTAAAAATTGATAAAAATTGTATCTGTGGAGGCTGAGGTTGTAAAAAGGTAAGGATTAGAAGGAGTAAGAGGCTCTTCCTCTTAGTCCCAAAGTTTAGAGTAAATTTGCCTGCCAAACTTAGCCCTAGATTTGACCAATGGCTTACACCTAAAGATTTTAACCACATTTAAATTTAGCAGCATTTAATAGCCTAATTTAAACAATCTGTCAAAAGATTCAATAGAATTTACTCTAAGTACAATAGCAACTCATTTACAGAGCTATCTTATGAATCCAACCCACTTAAAAATTTAAGAGAGAAACATTCGCAGCACAGTTGCTATAGCATAGTCACACTCACACCAACACCTAAAAGAGTGTGTACAAGGTATAGATCTGTGAAAAATTCCCATTTAAGTGCAGTACTCATATCAGATGCCTTTGCATCTTCTCTACAGGTGAAGGTTTGAGCCGCAAGGAGTGGGGATATTGACCCAAGTTACATGGAAGGCATTTGGCAGTGATCCTCCAAGTATAGAAAACTTGAGAGTTCGTTGGCTCTGAGAGGTGTCCCATGCAGAGGGAGATTCCTGGTCACAGCCTGCTGTGAATCAGGAGAGCTCAAAGGGTCCCACTTAGGGCTTGCTGTTTATAGGGTCACAAGGGAGTTGGCTTTAGTCACAGTAATTGTCCATCATGGTCACAATTTGAATTCGTAACTTTCTTTGAAAGTTTGATAAAAAACTTGTTGTTCCACTTGGATTGCCATTCAAGCAAGAAAAAATTAGTTTCCATGGCTGCTCATTAAAAAGCAGGAGCTCATTAGACAGAACTTGTCCTGGGAGCAGACAGGGTTTCTGATAAGAAAAAAAGGAAGTGAGCCCAGGTGTTGTTCATCAAGGCTGAGGGCTAACAAGCATTTCTGAGATCACAGTTCATATTCAGCAAACAATTTTTGTTCTAAAGACATGTATCTCAATATTTCAAGAATGCTTTTAACTATGTTCTGTACTGTCTCTGGCCTTCAGGCAGTTAGGATGTTCCAAAGTGGTTGTCCTGCTCATTCTTTTCACATCCTCTGTCTTGGCCAGAAGGAAGCGAAGTTCTGGCACTTGACAGTTCACAGTACTTTACATAAGTGCAGGCAACAGGTATGAGACAAAGTGAAGCCTCCATATGCTGAGAAACTTACAGTCCTCCCAGATGCTATTCTTTGATCAAGAGCTTTCACTTCGTCATTTTTCAGTGCTAGGCCTAAAAAAGACCACATGAGACCCTTTTTCTGCTATAAATTACTTTTCCACAGTGCCTCACACTCAAGTTTTTTGCACATCCTTACTCTTCACCCCACCCCAACTATATCCTCAGATCTTATCTCCACTAAATAAACAAATGTTTCTGATAATAACTCCACCACAATAACTGTATGTTACAAAGTCTTACTGCCTACACATTGCACAAATGTGAATTGTGATTTTAGAATTTAGTGCTAGACTAGAGTGCCACCTCTCCCGAGGGTTTAAAATACTTAAAATTGGTTGAGCTGGCTGATGAGAGGTACATGTCACTCCTCTATGGCAATGATATCAGGCAGATTCCCAAGCAACCTGCTGTCACTTTGTTCTCCATGTACTTTTTGTTGCCCTGTTAACCTTCCTGTAATTGTGTGTGCCTGTTGTAGGTTACAGTCAATACAGTGAGGCTTCATACAGGGACATTCTAGGACAGGAATGTATGCCCTGAGACCCTGATCAAGTCACAAAATTGAACCTGCACCTCTTTTGGACTGCTTCCAAATCCTTGTCTTTGCACAACTTCAGCACAAGGGCAGGCAATCCTTCCATATTGCACCAGGCATATGGATCCTGTATTTCCTTGTCAGAAGGTCAAATATTACTCTCAGATGCCTGCATAGACTTTACTCATTCCAATAAGAATCTAATATATCACAGAGTTCAGGTCACATAGCCAGGACCAAAACTGAAAGGCAGACATACATCCTTGTAAAGAGAAGAAAATTCCTTGGGACCTCCCTTATTTTACTATGTCATACTCATAACTAATTAAGTATTCTTAATCTATAGATCTCCAGCTTTTTTCAGCCACCACCAAACTAGTCAAATTCAGATGCAGTTGTTCCAGACACCACATATATGGAGTAAGACTAGAGAAAAGTTGTGTGATTTACTTGAATCCATAAATTGCTATATCCAGGAAGAGAACCTAAAGGTCTCTGCCTGAATCCCAGTTATGGCTAACTGATCATAGTCCCTGTTCCCAGAAGCAGTTTCTGCCCTTTTCTCATGCTTCAAAAATGCCAGTCTCTGTATTTAAGAAACTTTGGTTTCTATGCCTTCATAAGGAAGAATCTTATTGGACAACTTGGTCTCATCCTCCACTACAAACATAAATGCAGCCTCATTGTATGTGAGATCAACAGGAGAAAAATTTAATTTCTTGGGCAGCCTTCACACCTGCTGATTAAGGATCAAGCTCAAAGGCAAGTTACTCATCAAGGTGGTTCAAAACAGGTAACTTTCAATCATGGATGAGAGAGAGCTTTGTCTTATCTTACTTGCTTCCTTTGCCAGCTATGACCTTCTCCTTCCCTCAGGGTACACAGAGACTCATTTACAAACTCAGTGAATGCCGAATGAGTGCAGCTACACTTCCCTTGATGCTGACATCATCTCACATCTGTTCTTTCATTCACTTACACTAGCATTTTTATTATCACAGGATCCAGAAGCCATGGTAAACTGGCATCATAAGATGCCTACTGCTGCAGAAATGAAGGCTAGGAAGGTCCTGTTTCTGTGTAATATTAGTGCTTTAACTGTTATATCCTCAAATAAAGCAGACTGAAGTGTTAGGTAAAGAAAATGACAGGAAAAAAATTAAAGGCAAGACAAGCAGTAGTACCAACCACCAGCTTTACTCTTCTACCTCCTACCTCCTCTTCATAAATATCAGCATCAAATTATTGTACACTTTCAATGAGAAAATCGGTATGACACAAGCATAAAAAGGGTTAAATTTATTTACAATCATTTAGCACATTAAGTCCCAAACCAAAAAATACTTCTGAATTATTTAAGTAATTAATGCTTATAGTTTAGTAATTTCACTATGCATAGTTATTCTCAATGAAAAAGAAAACATTTAATCAAGTGTCATCAAAAGAGGGGAGAGATTTTGTGCAGTGGGAGCTATAGTTGTTTGTGCTGCTTTAGACTGATAGATACTTTTTAAAATATGTCCAACATCTGTCTATACACAGACATCTTCATCCACACAATACTATATCACCTGTACAAAACCAACTGCTTCTGAAATATAATGCAAAAGGTTTTAGCAATTTTTAATCAAAAATGTCTTTAAAATTATTTCACTGCAACTACATATATTAATACCATTGGAAAATGGTGCATCCCAGATAAAACTAAATATTCAAATCAGTAAGATTTTGAAAATCTTTGAAAAACAATGGTATTAAATTATTTATGATATAGATAATGCTTTTGCTGTGCAATGAGATAGTGGTGCAGAACAGCTTAATGAAACTATTCACCACAAATGAGCTGATACTTGGGAAAGGGATAATTGTTTTAGAATTATTAAAGGTCTTGATCAACACACATTTGCACATGTGATTTCAGTGGAACCATTCCTGACACTAAAGTTAAGTATCGGGGTAAGTATTTGCAGGACTGAAGCCAAATCATACAATTGGACCCAAACTAAGAGCCCATTTGTTACCAATAAAATCCCAGTTTGTGAGTGGTTGATTATTATAATTATCACTGTTGGATAACACTACACTTAAGATAAATTATTTTTTTGTAGCAGTGACTAGACATGAAAATATAACTTGTCCTTTCAAGGAATGACCTCAGTGCTGGGGCCATATTTGAACATATTTCTACTAATGCTCTGTTTCCACTTGTTGTATTAGGAGCTGAGGGTATTAAGCATTTCACATATGGGATCTGTGTCATGTGCATACTGACAGCAGTTCAGCCCCTAAAACCCAAAACTCATAGCTAAAAATCAGTAAAACACAGCAAAATAATAAAACTGGAAGGTTTTATTACATACATAATATGCATACAGAATGCACTGTCCAAGCGAAGACGGATAAAACTACACCAGTTCCTGGGAACTTGCATTGCAATCCCATTTCATTACTGCTTAGAGATCCAGGGATTGCTGGTACTTAGTATAATATGAGCTGGCTCGGGGTCTTTTTCATCTAAATAGCAAAGACATTCCAAGACAGTATTTCTGCTGCTTCTTTAATATTCATTCAAAGGTTTCTAATTCAAAAATTACCAGATATTGCCTATAGACTTTTAGGGGAAAAAGAAAAAAAAAAAAGCATTAGGACTAAGTCAGGGATACCATGAGTTGCCACCCTATACAGTTGAAACAGTTCACATTTTTTATTTAAACCGTAATTCTGAGACACAGAAGAAGGTAGCACTCCTTCTGTGTCAGTAACATCATTTCAGGCCCTATCCCTCCCCAACCAAACTTATTTCTTTTATGATTCTCCAGGCGATAAATTTCTCACATCTGATCAGTAAAATTGTACAGGAGATTCTCAGGTTTTCTCAGCATATGGATTTGCCACATGAATTGCTAAATCTCTGAGGAGTAAGCATGCTTTGATCACATCTTATTTTTTTTAAAGATGTTAGGGTATTTTCCTCTAACTGAAGTCTAAAGCTGTTCTGGTATGTCAAAAACACCAGATTGTATTCCACCTTCAATCAGTTTACTTGGAGCCAAAGGAACCAAACCTTATTTACCATGATTTTTACTGGGAAAAGAATCAGATCTGCTGGACAGTTCAAGTAAGGAAGTCAGGGAAAACACCACAAATTGTATTAATCATGACCATTTAAATAGCCAACAGAGAATTAAGAAAGTCATACATGCAGATTAAATATTATCTTGGCCAACAAACAGAATAAAAGAAAGTAAAGATAAAAGCAAAGTAAAGCAAAAAAAAATAAAAATAAAGTTAAGTAAAATAAATGAAATATTAGTAGCACTTTTAAGCATTTGAAAAACAAATGATGTTGCAAAAAAGACTGGGTTAACAAGAGAGCACTTGAGGGAAGTCTAATCTCCACTGGCATGCTGGCTGGGAAGGTCAGCCCAGTGCACGAATTCTCAGCTGGAATCAGGCTCCCTCTGCCCGGCCAATTGTCCTATGCACTCGAGATACCAACCCAAGTGAAGGTGCCTTCCCTCTGTCAGTGCCTTGTATTCGCCCAGTTTAAAGACAGCTTCCTTTTCCCTGTCAATTTATGCAGTATTTCTACAGAACAAATGCTAAAGGAGAGAGAGGTAATGTGTGAGAGCCGTTTTTTCCTTTCTGAGCTGCAAAAGGCGCTTTGGGAAGCAGTATAAAGAGTTATTTTTAACACTTGATTCTCAAGTGAGAGGAATGATATTTCAAAATACATTTTCAATGCAAATTTTTCTCAAAGAAACTGACTTCGACTTGACACACTAGGTTTTGAAATTTAAAGAAAATCTCTTGAAAACTGGCAAACATGATACTTTACATAGTTTGTTTTTTCAGATATTGTTTACCTCCAATTTATCTACAGGTATATTTCACCTTTGCATATGTGTCATTGCCACGAGTAGAGAGGAAATGTTATGTTTCCTTTTCAAAAGGGAGATTTGGCATTAAATTCTAAATCCAGAACCTGGATTCACCTTCATGCTCAATCAGAACAAGATTCAGATTACTAACTGAAACCACATGACAATCAGTTAATTTAAGTTGATAAAGTTTGTAGCTATGTAAAGAAGTACTTTCTAAGAAAGGACAGACATTTTATGAAATATCTAACTCTTAAATCATGTCAAGGGATCTGGAATGTGTGAGAGACTTTATAAATCTCACTTCTTCGTAAGAAGATATGCTGCTGTTTGATCTCTTTGAAAAACCGTGGTCATTCCCAAAATACCTCTGATGAAGACACAGACAAGACCTGAATTGGCACTGTGAGATCAGAATGACTAAAAGGATACAAATTTACCCCAAAGGATTGGTATTAATGATTTTGGGTATTCCTGACACAGAAATGACTATATTTCTTATTTCAGAAGCATTGTTAATCTCTGGAAACATACTTATCTTCAAAATAGTAAGTAATCTTTTAATTCAGGTTCATTGCATTTGTTTTTGCTTTTCATTTTTTATGTTTAGTAGTCTTAAACACTTTTAGAATCTTTTTTGTCTGTGCTCTACAGGAATAATTATCATCAAACACAGTATAGCAATGAATGAAGTGGAAGGTCAAAATTTACTTAAAAATTGATAGGTCTGAAATCGTATAATATGCACTGATTTTTTCTTCATAGGTTCTAGTGTAATAATATCAATGTTTTCAGAGTTTTGAGAAGTATTTTTTCTTAATAAATTATTTATATGAAAAAATTAAAAATTATATGAATCATATTTCACTAAGTGTTAGTACACATATTTACTATGTACTTAAATTAAAACTTTTAAAGTAAACTATAACGTAAAAAGCAACATGCTGCAATATTTATATTTGTATTCATGCATGTCTCTGATGTTAACATTTTGCAAACATTCTCCTTATCATTGACAGGTTTTAATCACAAACACAGCATATGAATTGTTAGTCCTGGCAGTTATAATAGATTTATTTTTTTTTCTTCTCCAGGCAAAAATCAGAGAACCAAAAACTCTAAGTGCTGTCTTCTATACTGTCATCACAAGAGATTGAAAAGAAAATCTGCTTTTATTACTTGTCATTCTAAATATTCTTGAACAGGAGTTTCCAGATTTTACACAATTTTTAAGGGGTAATTATTTAGGTAAAGTAGGACAAGCCTGTGGTTAAACAATGGAGTTAGGATTTCTTTAACAACTGGCTTTGTCAGAAACTTTAACTTTGGGCAAACCCTGCTCCACTTCAGTTTTCCACATCACAGCAAATGATAACAATATTTCACTAACTCATGGGTTAGGTTTTAGAATTAATGAGGGTCCCATGTGCAAAAGACCTGTAGATTCTGACTTCTTCTTTCCACTGTGAACTGATAGGAAAGTGACCTGTACTTAATTTGAAACAGAGACTCAGTGCTGCCCTTCATCAGCACATGGAATTCTCATATATGTCAACAGGAGTTGCATTGAATACACTGAATACATTACTTAGCCTAAAAGTAAATGAAGAAAAAGAAATGGAAAGAAACTCACAGATTCTCCTTGCCTGCTCTTAAAAAGTCTAACAGTTCATGGCAGCAGACACATAATCATAAACAGAAATATTTTTGATGAGAAGCAAGTATTGCTGCCTGGGATTATAAATGAGAATGGAGAAAATAGTAGCAGGTCTATCTGTAGAGTACATTTAGCTCTGCTGCAAGAGCACCATCATAAAAAAAATGATGGTACTTGCAAAATTCAGTCATCATATTATATCATGCTCTACAGACATTTGTCTCAAAATAAAACAAATCTTTAATGGCCTCAGCATTTCAGCTTCTCACATCATCCCCAGCATACACCAAGAAAACAGTTATCTTTTTCTCCTATGTAAATGTTAAACTAAGATAAAATGTTCAGAAATTTAGAATAAAACCCCAAAGCTTTAAAAGCTCAAACTTAATCCAAGGAAGTACTACACAATAGTTTTGGTCACCTATACCTATGGTGCAAGAACAGAATTGACCGAAGAAGGATTATTTTTTTTTTTCTGGAAAGAGATTAAATGTGAGTACACAATTTTAATCTCTTGCTTTGATGTGAGGTAAAAATTTTCACAGCAGAAAAAGACATTTTTGGGTTTTTTTTTTGAAAAAAGAAAAAACAACAAAACAGAAAGGAGAATAATCAAGAAGCAGCTGGTTGGCCATTACCAAGCTCAGGGAAGCAAACATGCCTATAACAAGCATGCTTGTTTTAACATTTGCCATTGCTTAGCCATCTACAGACAATGAGACTTGACATGTCTTCATGGAAGGCAGGCAGGAGCTACAATTCTGCATAATTAGGCAATAATTAATCAATCCAAGGTTAACAGTCTTGTAAATTTGGAAAACAGTAAGTGTAGCTGCCTATGTGTATGAACTATTTTTTTATACTTCGTATTACCTGCAAGCAGCTCTGGTCATTTAAAAGTCTGCCTGTCCAAATAACATTTTTTCACTTCAGGGTGTATGTTACTGAACAACAGAGGATTTTTGACTGGAGAAAGACATTCCTTCTGAAGGACAGAAGGATTTAGAAAGAATAGGGCAGATTAGATCACAATCCTCCCAAGAAGCAGGTCAAAGAAGCAGAAGAACCCCAGCAACGGTATTTTGACATCACCACATACATGCTGTCTTTTTCTTCATAAAACAGTCAAGCAGCAGATTCTCTCATGGTTTTAGCATTCCTCCAAGCAGTGAGGAATTTAGGATCTCTACTTTTTAACACAGGATATGTACAGCTTAAGTATGCCTTTATACCATCACTATCTACCTTTCTGCTTATGGCTTTCCAAAGCACCAGAAAACACATATCTTATGTATACCCAAAATCCTGACCTGCTACATTTGGAACTAGTGCCAGACCTTGTATGTGTCTTAAGGACTGTATTATTGCACATAGCCAAAGTTTTGATCTACTGTAAGTGGTTGTTCAGTAACGCTGACTGCTGACTCCTTCCTCCTAACATTGTCAATAGCTTTGACTTTGAAATGTTTCTTGTAAAATAAGCTAAAACTGATTTTAAGAAAAGTTTCAGAATAGCATTTACATGCATAATATATATCAAAAGAAGTCTTTCAGCTGCTCACCCTCTTTGTAAGTGTATGTTATTTTCTTCAAATCAGGCTTTCCCCTAATATATACTTAGATTTGGTTGGTTGCACTTAATTTCCACCTTGTCTATGTCGTCATGTTTACACTTCTTTTAGAAATCCATTTCCAGCTTCTATTTTTCAGATGTAAGATATGTTTTATGTCCTTTGAAGTATGGTATTAACAGGGAAGTGCACTCAGAATGAGTACTTTAGTACCCTAGACCCGTAACGCTGTGAAAGCATCTTCACAGTAACTATAGTAGCAAGCATTTTAACGACATGTCAAAATACGGAGACTGGACAAACACGTTCAAAACCTGGCGTATTTTATGCTGGGAACGAAGAATAAGCAGTAAATTAACAACCTATTGGTCACACAACCACAAAAAAACAACGGAATCAGTAAGGAGACCACCAAAGGAGCTCTTAGGCACCAGCACTTTCAACACACGAAACCAGGAGAGGCTGAACGACAAACATTGAGCCAAAACCAAGGAAACAAAGAAAGTTTCACCACAGTTTTGGGTGGGTTTTTTGCTAATATAAAGTTTCTCCGTTCTTGCCGGCTTTGTCGCTACACGCTGTAAGTCAGCGCACCCGAGAAGCGGCGCAGCTCGCAAGCACCGCAGCCCGTGCCGGCGGGGTTGCCCTGTCAGGCGGGCACTGGGAGGCCCGGGCAGCCTCCGAGGGGCGGTGTGCGCCGGCCGAGCCCGGATCTGGACACAGGCACCTGTGTCTGGACACAGGCACTTCGCTGCCGGAGCCGCTGCCCGCCCCCGGGAGCGCGCTTTATTTACTGCCTTCGCTCCACCCGAGGGGAGATCGGTTAACGCTTAAATCAGCGGCGGCCGCAGTTCAAAGCCCTGTCCCGGGAAGCAAAGGTGAAGATAAAGTCTCGGCGGATCGCATCGAGTTTCTGCTGTTGCAATCGCTTTTAATCACCCTCCAAACGGCACATCACACAGCGATCCTCCGGGCGCCGGACCGAGCGCCGCGATAGCCAGATACCTATAAACGCTTTACGACGCGGCCGCTGATTAAAAAGCGATTAGAAACTTATTTGAAGTCGAGTGTTATCTCCGAGCACGGACCGCCTCCTGTCAGAGCCGGGGGTCGGCCCGAGCCCTCCCGCCGCCATCGGTGCGCCCTGCCCGGCCGCCCGCACTTACAGGTAGGAGGTGAAGACGCTGAGGTTGGCGGGCACGGCGGTGAGCCCGCGGTCGGAGCAGTCGGCGCGGAGCAGCACTCCGTCCAGCTCGCAGCGGCACGGCACCGGACAGCCCCGCGGGCGCTGCCCGCCGCCCCGCGCCCCCAGCCGCAGCCCCGGCAGGCACAGCAGCAGCAGCAGCAGCGGAAGGGCGCGAGCAGCACAGNGGGCGGCCTCGGGCCCGCGGGCGGGAGGAGGGAGGGGGGGAACGCCGCCCTCAGCCTGCCCTCCGTGCGGGCCGCGCCTCGGCGCTCGACCCGGGCCGTCATCTCACTTTCGCAGAGTGGGTCAGGCTGGAGGGGACCGCAGTGGGTTATCTGGGCCGACCACCCTGCCCAAGCAGCCATCCCAGAGCACGTGGCACAGGATTGCGTCCAGGCGCTTCCTGAATACCTCCAGTGAGGGAGACTGCAAAACCTGTTCTAATGAGTGGTCACCCGCTCAGTAAAGAAGTTCTTCCTCATAATCAGGTGGAACTTGCTGTGCATCCTACAATCATAGAAGTACAGAATAAGCTGAGTTGGAAGGGACCCATCAGGTTCCAAATTCTGGCCTTGCACAAGACATCCCAAGAGTCACACAGTGCATGAGAACATTGTCCAGTTTCTTCCCGTTTGCCTTGTGGTTGGCACCACTGAGAAAAGCCTGNCGGCGGGCACAGCAGCAGCAGCAGCAGCGGAAGGGCGCGAGCAGCACAGGACGTCGCCATGGGGCCCGGGGGGTACCTAGAGCCGCAGGGCGGCCGCTCTCACGCCCCGGGGCGCGGCCGGGGGCGAAAGGCGGGCGCCCGTCTGGGCTCGAGGAGCTCCTGCGGCCGCCGCCGCCGCGCCGCTGTCTGTGGTAGCATCTCAGNCCATCCCAGAGCACGTGGCACAGGATTGCGTCCAGGCGCTTCCTGAATACCTCCAGTGAGGGAGACTGCAAAACCTGTTCTAATGAGTGGTCACCCGCTCAGTAAAGAAGTTCTTCCTCATAATCAGGTGGAACTTGCTGTGCATCCTACAATCATAGAAGTACAGAATAAGCTGAGTTGGAAGGGACCCATCAGGTTCCAAATTCTGGCCTTGCACAAGACATCCCAAGAGTCACACAGTGCATGAGAACATTGTCCAGTTTCTTCCCGTTTGCCTTGTGGTTGGCACCACTGAGAAAAGCCTGCCTTTATATTCCTGGCACTCCCTCCTGCCCATTGGGTATTTATACATATTTATGAGGTGCCCTCCCAGTCCTTTCTTCTTGAGGGGAAATCCCCCCTCAGGGTAGGGATGCAGGTGGTGGACATTTTTAGAAGGTGGAAGAACAGGCAGTTGTGGAAGTGGGGGTATGGTCCTGAGGCCATGGGGTGAGGTGTGGGTCTCTGGGGTGATGGGACAAAGGCTTGGGTGCTCTAGTGGGCTGGCTGGGAGATCTAACCTCTAAGGCCTTATTTAGTTGGTTGGCGGTCCTAGCTGCAGACCATAGTCCTGGTCAATGATGTGGATCCACTCTCTTCCCCCAACCTATAGTTAAATCACAGGCTTGCCAACAGGCAAGAATTTCCTAAAGGAGACTGGCTGCTGAAGGAAATGGAGTTCACAGTGAGGCTGCCATGGGAAAGCTCTTGAGATGTCCTTCACCTAGCTTCTTGCCAGAGGTTCTCCTCAGGTAGTGCACAAACTTGCCTTTGTGCTACGTGTCTGTGACTGAGTGAGGCAAAGATGAGGATGGTAAGATTTTTAAAACCTTTTCCCTCCAAATCAGTTTTCAGTTTTCAAAGCTGGCCACAAACTCTAGATTTGAGACTAGCTGTGAGTTTAAGAACTCCATCCCAGCCCAATTCTTGTTTAGACTCGTAACTAAATTGTTGGTCAGGATTCTCAATATATGTTGGAGAACATTAGTTAAAGGTTTTCTGCTACACTCTCTTTGAATCTACAGTTAAGTCTGTAATGAGAGCCTAATGAAAAGGCCAGCAAAATACATGCTTTTGTATTCTACCCAGTTTATAACACCTGTTTTCACCTCTGGACCATAATCTGGTATAATTTGAGCTGCAGAATGATCTTGTACTGGAACACAAGTGTTTTATTTGAAATAATAAAAAGGGAATCTGCTGTCTGGCTAGTTAGACAGGCCAGAATGTTTTTGCCTATGCAGTTGCTGTGAAACTTTTCCCCAAGCATCGCCTCGTCCTAAGATAATAACAGCAGTGGTTGAAAGCATAAAGTGCCTGTGAAAATGTCCAAAGAGAAAAATTCCTCAGGAAGAGGATTTTTCATTTTGTGTCATCATATATGTCCAGGAGACCTCTTTCGCCAAAAGAAAAGGTCTGTCTTTTGCCCATGTTGGTAAGTTTATATTTTTCATAAGTGTAGTAAAACAGTATTTATGTAACTCGAGGCTTTTATACACTTCTTTTTCTTTTTTCTCCAGAAAGCCAAGATACCTGAAGTTAGACAGACATAGATTAATTAGTAGTGAGGGTTCAACTGTAAAAGTCATACTCTGTATGTTATTTTACATAAATACATTTGTTGAGCTAGTGGCTTTCTTTAAAATACTTAATATACTTATGTACAATTTTAATTTAGGAGTTTTCGAAAGTAAAGTAGTTTGAAGATGAAAAGAAGGATTTTGTAGGAATGGATATGGATAATTCCTACCTTTACATTTAAACTAGGTTGTACAGTTTTTTCTTTCTCATGTTTCTCACAGGTCTCTTGTTCTCCATAAAGGGAAAAAG
The DNA here is from genome assembly GCA_013400315.1 of Bombycilla garrulus. Classification (NCBI taxonomy): domain Eukaryota; kingdom Metazoa; phylum Chordata; class Aves; order Passeriformes; family Bombycillidae; genus Bombycilla; species Bombycilla garrulus. Next base: position 32,468 of record VXBU01009906.1, on the reverse strand, counting down.
AAAAACAAGAGTATGTTTGGTGACATCTCTGGGAGGTGCTGTTACTGTTTCAAAAGGCCATTGGGACTGTAAGATTTCCTGCAGGTTCTAACATCTCACCATAGTGTCCTGGTCACTTAAAGGGACATCCATGGTACAGCCATTAATGGTCTTTGGCTTTCGTCAAGGCAATAAAAAAAGTCCCTCAGGGATCTCAGCAGAATGTTCTCTTGAATCTGTCTTCCTAATACTCAGGCAAAACCCCTGATCTTTTGAATATGATATAAGATGTGATGATGCTCTAGCCTAAGGTTTACCAGTACAAAAGGTATCTCTATGAAATATTACCTACAAGTGAGCAAAACGTTATGTTGTGTTATATATTCTTAGCACAAAAAAAAGTAACAATTAATGTGCTAATAATGCACAGCAGATATATTTTTTAATATATATTATGTGTATGTATATATTTAACATCATTACTTACAGCATGACAGATTTTAGACTTTATGTGAACTTTGGGTTTAAAATATAGGGCTGTAAAAAGAAAACTATCTAAACTATTCACTGCTAATTCTGTTTTGTAAACTTTAACTCAATAAAATTATTTTTTAAAAGTGTGACTAAAACATTTGACAATGAAAATTATGCTTAATCCTGAAATGATCAGTTGTCCCAGCCAAAATGCAGTTTAAAGCAGAAGCGTTAACAGGTCTTGCGCTAGCAAAGGCAGCAGCTAGTTTAAATATTAAGGCAAGTCCAATACAGAGCCAAAGTAAAACGCACAGCAGCAGAGAACACAATAGTTTATTGCTGACTATAGTGTGTTTTTCCTTTCCTGCCTATGGATGAAGGGTAAGTTCCTAGAAGACAGTAAGTACAACTGTGTGTTTAGACTGTGGAGAAAACAAAGATCCTGTGCAGGGTTGGAATTATTTTTCTGCCTATTGGGATGAGAAAATCTCCATTGAATGTGTTGAAATCCTTACACTGAAATGGTTCAGTGGGCAAGTGTGCAGCTCCGCAGCCCTCAGGCTGCTCTGCTGGAGAGCAGTACAGCAACTGCCCAGTGATCTGAGCAGAGGGATCCTTTCCTCCTTGCAGGACACCTCATTTGTCCTTTTATCCCGGCTAGCCTTGGAGAATGGTGCATGCCTTAAGATTTATGGCTATAGAGGATTTTTATAAATACAGCAGAAAGCTATTTATGTGCTGTGTTCACTTGGTTCCATATTTACCTATCCGTGTATGCTCCCGCTCATTTGCATCATGTTATCTGTCTCCTTTGTGGAGGATCTTTAACTAACATGAGTATTTGCATCCTTTTATTAAGCCATACAGTGTTCTTCAAACCAAGGCAGATGGCACTGTTTCTGTTTTACATAGTGATAAGAGCTGGTACCTTATGTAGGGTGGTTAGGGTAGAGTCATTCTTTGAACCAGAATGAAATAAAGGATTTTTAATTGCCCTGTCTCTATTTACCACTGGCTACTGCTTTTTAGTCACAGTAATATTATGGACAGGTTTTTTTAATCATTATGGATCTGATTTTCTTTGTTTTGATGCTATTTAAGGCATGCTATGTCATGCCTTACTAGAAATAATCAATTTCATATTGATTCTTTCGTTTGGCACACTGCCATCTAGCTGCACGCTTCCCTTAGCAGTTCTGTAGTCAGTGTGGTGGTAGTAGGACTGAGGCGAAACTGCTGACAGCTAAGATTTACTTTCATTCATCTGAAATATGCTACAATAGTCAAGTTACTAATGGGAAGAAGGGACAAAACTAGAGAAAAGGTATTATTACTGTTGCAATTCATGTGGTGACAGTTGGCTTTCATGTATAATTTTGAAGCAAATGCTGACATGAATATTATTTTTAGTCTGAAAATATCTGATAGTAAAGTTCACAACCTTAGTGCAAAAGTCAGGATTACCCAGGCACATTTTAATAGTTAAAAATTTGGGAAAGAAGGAAGGGAAAAATGTAAATATGTAGGCTGCAGATTTACTGAATGTTTTTTTATTTAAGAAATGAAATCTGATTGTTACAGCAACTCTCTGTTTAGCAAATGAAATCTGTGTTAAGGTGAAAATGTGAAAATAAGGTATATAAGAGAACCTCCTATTATTTTGAGTTGGGTGTGGATGTGAGATCATTCAGAGAATCACAGCCAGGCTGCAAAAACATTAAGTGAGTATTTCACCAACACAGAAACTGTGTGCTTTAAACTTTACTTTAAATGACGCTTTTAAAAACTAACACTTACTGGTCTGTTACCTTATCCTTGTATGTCTCAGGTAAAGCCAGAAGAAGAAAGAAGAAAACATGTAAGCTATGTCTAAAGATGCATGAAGAATGGTAGACATTAAATGAGGAACAAGATTTTTACCGCAAAAACTAATCTTTGAAAACAAACAAGAGCTCACTTTTGGCTCACTAAATCTTATTTTCTCAAGATATATCTAACTGTACAGTTGAAGCTTGTCTCACTTGTAGCCCCAGACAATCACTTTTTCCTGAATAACATAGTCTTGGCTCTCTACTTTCTCACCTCACAAAAGTAATCAGTGACTACCTGTTCCTTATAATAGCAGGTGTCAGAACCAAACACTTAGAAATGTACTACTGTGCATTTTAGCACCGCAGTTAAATTTAGAGCTCTGCATTCTGCGGTGTTTGTCAGTGGGACTTCAAGGGAGGTCTTCAAAATATTGCTCACAATGCAACAAAAGTTCATCCTTCCCACAGAAAGTCAATACCTCCACTTCTGTGAGGAAGTTAACTCCAGTTCACAGAGGGTTGCAGGATTGTTTTCTGTTTTCCTTAAACACTTGTAAAATGTCAGACCTTTGAATATGTGTGTGTATGGAGAGGCATGATGTATTTCTGTGTCCTGTATGTGCTGTGTCAATCTGCATTCTGCTTTGGATAAAAGACAAGAGTACATGTACATGAATGGAGTAATTTTTAAATTTAGCAGCACCTACAGAAATTCTGTCCAGTTCTTTCCTCCTTCTCCCACTGTGTCTGTGATGCAAACACCCTAGGGTTCCTGTGGTTTAGAAGTGTATTTGCATGATACTGTATAATGAGTGATTCCATTGTTTTGTAGTTGTTTGAAGGAGATCACAATAATATTTTTTGTACTTTTTCTTTTTTTTTTGTGGTGGTTGTAATAGCTTTAGTCATTCTGGGATCAGCTGCCATGCAAAAAGAAGAAATGTATGTAAGAAGGAATCACCTAATTGTGACAATTGTCAGAAGGCTTTAGATGTGGTGTAATATCACGTTTTCCTGTCAATTTCCCTCCAGAAGGAGGGAGAGGCCTGCATTTTTATTTCTTTCTTTGTGTATTTGTCACCTGTGGTATAAGCACAGAAAAAGCAAATTTCTTTGCAGAGAGAGAAATCAAGATTTTTTGTTGACAAGTAAGACCAAAAGATATTAAACATCTCTGTCCTCTTGACAGCAGAGCTTTTTCTGTCATTGACTGGAACTTTGGAATAAATCAGATGGAAGTGCCTCACGGGACTCGATTTTTCAAGAAGTTTTTGAAAACTATTTGCATACTGCCCAGTGCAAATTTAATTCCCAAAGCTTTGTAGTTAATTGGAACAGTTGTTGAAGTGTCCATTTTTCTGTGGCTCACTTGGTTCATCCACACTTTGTACCACGGTGATAAACTTTCAGGATACATTATCAACCTCTGTTGAGTCTCTGAAGTTGATCCAGTCCCATCTGCAGGAATGTAAAATGGCACAAAGGGAGGGAAAGAGCAAAATATATGTCTGTGACCAACACATCCACAAAGCCTCTGCCAGTGCCTGCCAGAGACATATGGATGTACAAGGAATGGTATTTCTTCTGCATGGCTGGCAATCATGCAAAGCCCTTACTGTACGTGGAGGAAGAGAACTGGTCAAGAATTTGGATAGACTAACCATCAGAACAGAAAAGTGGGATCTCTACAGCTGCCAAGGAGCTGAAAAGAGAAGGAGTCTTATTCAGGAGGGCATGAAGCAAAGGGAAGAAGAATGATTGCAGCGCAAATGTTTATAGGAAAATGAGAATGAGTGGGATGAGCCCTTGTATTTGGAAAAAAGAGAATGGGGACACTTAAAACAAACTGGAGTTTTAGAGCAGAGGAATGACAGGAAGGTCTTTACAGAGAAGAGAAGAGAAGGGAATGGGGCCCACAAAAAGCTTGCAAGAGAAAGAGACGAGGTCTTGGTACGTGCAATAAATTCAGTTAGCTGAAATACACAGCTCTCAAGTTTCTATGCTCTTTCTTCTACAAACACTACACCAGTTGTGTTAATACTCTGTGGATTGCTATGTATTTGGGCTAAACTTTTTTGAAAGATGTAGAGATATATTTCTGGACTGAATGTCAGAATCAGGGCCTTACATAACGTCAACATGTTTATAACATGCATTGCATTGCATTACTTTTCTGTTCCTTGGCAAGGTTGATTAGCTGACTTTAGGGCAGATATGTTTGTTTGGGGATGTGTTTGTCTTTGAAGCAAGCTACTTTTTTGAGAGAGTTTTATATTTATAAATCCCATCTCAACAGAGCGCCCATGACACTAACATCTTTCATTTAGTTTCATCTGTCATCACTGAAGACAAAGAGGTACCTGCTCAAGGCAGTTGCTGGCTTCTGGCTTCAAGCTGGGAAAACCCTTTTCTTTGTCCATTGAGATCTCCCAGGGAATCTTAGAGCCTCCTCAAGGCCATTACAGTTTCCCATGCTGGATGATTCGGATATCCCTCCAATTACTGTAATGAGAACTGAAATTTCCAAATGCCTAGTTGCTGCAGGAATTTTGTTTTAAAAGACTGCCTGAAAGAAATCCAAATTTATATGGACCTGGGCCATGGAAGCCAGTGTGTTTATTTCTGTTAACAACTTGGGCCTCTGAGGGTTTGGCTACATTTCCTTAGCAATTAATGGAGACAGTAGGATATGAGGAGAAAATGTTTATACCACCCAAGTATAATCTCCCAGGCACCTTTCTGAAGCTGATTAGGTGTAACAGGCTCCTCCAGAAAGTGGTTCAAAGCACCTACATTAATAATTTCATGTCTTTGTGGATAGTTAAATCACTATGCAAAAGTATTCTGGCATTGATTACAATTAGTGTCACTGCTGCAATATGTCACAACCCTGAGAAGTTACATACAGGAGACACTGGCAAACAAGTACTAGCATGAAAAGCTCAGGTTTAGTGTGTTCTATTTATACACATTTTTTGATCTGCATTTTGCTCAATATATGAGCCCCTGAGACTGGTGAAACAGAAGATTGAAAGTAAAAACAGATGGTAAAAACAGATGTAAGTGAAAATTTTAAAAGAGAAAGAAAATGGCAAAAGAAGAGAGCAATGCATGGTATTGAAAAATAATTACTTTTCACTTTGGCCCCTTGGAATGGATTTCAAATGCAACAAGTCAAAAGCAATGTATTTGTATGTTTTCACTTTCATTTCCATTATAACTTTTCCTTTCCAGGAAACACATCTTCATCTGTAAAACAAAACCACACTTAAATGCACTTCATGATAATAATGATAATGATAATGATAATGATAATGATAATGATAATGATAATGATAATGATAATGATATTGATAATGATAATGATAATGACAACAGCAACAATAACTACTATTACTACTACAACTACTACTCCTTATCCAGAATTTTACTTAATCTTATTACAAAAAAAGTAAGAAATGTCAGGTCTGTTGGCTAATAATCTTAGGGATTATTTCTTTGGACATGGGCACTTATCACAATTGAAATGATTTAGAAGGAGAGAAAGACTGCAGAAGGGATGTTTTGTTGCTTGTGGCCATGCAATAGAATTCCACTGTCCTATTATTTTGCTTTAGATTTCTAGTCCCTCAACAACTTGACCCATTTGTAACAGAGAGCAAAATTTGCCCCTTCCATACAGTGTCAGAGGTCAAGGATAAATTGTCCAATTACGCATTATATATATATATATACATAAACATTGTATTAAACTGTATTTAGGGCAGAAGCATATTATATACAGGTGAATGTACCACTCTTTAGTAATGCTCATTTGTGCTCAGAAATCTTCAGAATGTGGTATTTCTATTTATTTGCATGTTTAAAATCTAACTGCTAATTTTCACACAAGCAGTTTTGCTTTCTAACTTTGAACAACTTAATTACAAATTGAGAACAACCTAAAAAGAGTTTCAAAAGTTAGACAAGTAAGGATATTTTGAAATCCTAAATTCAGATTTACTGCACTGATTGAATTAGATTATTTATGATCTAGTTTACTTTGTGTCTTTAATGTTTAGAACTTCCTCCAGTTTTACAGTTGTCCAGCAGTGTATCAGCAAAGTTTTCCCCACAGCGTTTTTAAAGAGAATCTTCTTCTATGCAGTAAGAACTCCTAATTTGTATTTTTGGAGAATATGTACCTAAGGGACAGCATTAAATTTAAGTTGATTTTATCATCAAATAATTTTGATGTGTTGAAGTTTGGAATAATGTGGTGGGACTGAGTTACTTCATCTCTTACAGCTGCTTTGAGTTGACAAATACAAAGAAAATGTTATAATGGGTCATAGATATTTCTCAAATGCATTTATTATTTACTGCAGTCTGTCTGAATTGAAGCTTTTGTGGTAGTGCCATAACATTCAGTGTGCAAAGCTATTCTTTCTATTTCTATCTCAGTACCTTGCCAGAGTAAAACCTAGCAAGTTTAGAATTGTGTTTAAGTGAATTGAAACTGTTCAGAGAAATCTCTGTAAAAGCATACCCATAATACATGAAAAGTATGCTTACTGTTGCTTTCACACAAAGACTGTGCTGCAAAAGTTGTATTTGAAAAAAACAAAACAAAACCCAAACAACTTAAAACCAAACAACACAAGCAATTAGATTTCAGTAACACATTAAAAGGATGAACCAGTTTTTGGGAAAGTCATAGGTATATATTATAAATCTATTTCTTGCACATTGTATGACTTCTTTGGGAATCCTCATGTGGACAAAATAGGTGCACAGATTTGCTTGCAGCACTGGAGTCTAAAGCTGTGTTTGAACAGAAGAAGATGAAGCAGTAACTGAAGTCATTAGTCTGACTTTTGGAAAATAAGTGACATAAAAAGGCATATGAGGCCAAGGGCTAATTAATAGATTCCAACCATATCCACATGCTTATCTGTTAAGAAGTTGAATGGTTTCCCATATATTTGTATATTCATACCAAGTAATATTTTAAATTGCTTATTACTGGAAGGTGTGGATTTTATTTATTGTTTTGCCAAAAGCCCACATACCCAAGAGACAGATATTTCTGCTTGAATTAAAAAGTAGTTTGGCTACCATTTATTATCAAATCTTGAGTTTATCTGTACAGAATCTGTACGCTTGATGTTGCCTTTCAACACTGTTGCCTTTTCAACACTGCTGCCTTTTCAACACTGCTGCTCCTCCCGTCAGTGAGATGAGACCAAGCCAAAACCATGAGCTCCCTCTCCTGGTTGCTGCTGGAGCTCTGATCCCATTGCCTCCAGGCGTTTCGCGCGGTAGAACTGAGAAGACACGAGTTGCGGCTTATTTCAACCAATTACACTTTGAGGCAAAAATATAATCAAGTGTCTATTAAAATAGATTAGATATAATCTTCAAAATGTATCAGAAGTATAAAAATTGCATGTGAAATGCTCAGGCACCCTGAAGTAACAGTGGTTTTATGGTGAAAGAGCATCAGATAGATAAGAGAAGAAAATATTAGACAGAAACAATCTTTCACTTTCTGTGATTTCAGGTACTAAAAGAGAGAAGCAAGAAGTGGAGAAGTGAGGATGCAGATTAAGTAATCCTAGTTCTTTTTGTAAAACTCAGCAGTAAACTCATATTCCCTCTCTCATTTTTTCAGCCACCCCCAAATTCTGTGTATAATTTATCTCAAGATACATTGATTTTTTTAGCTCTCAACTCAATAAGCCATTAGAAATCTAATCTAAAATTGGTACTTGAGCTGAAGATTAAACAAGGTAACCTCTTTAAGTCCTTCCAGCATACATTGCTCTGTTTCTGTTCTATATGCTCTAAATATGTTATATATATACACACATATGTATCTATATGTGTTCTATACCTCTATGTTTTTTTTAAAAAGAGTTTGTATAATATAGCCTTTAATCCCATGTTCATCTTGAAAAGCCTTTTAGATTCTAAGGTAGAAAATGGCATTCTGCTTATGTCAAGAGAGAAGCCTGTGTCCCTTTTCTGCACTTTGACGCTTTGCATACCAGCAGGCCTTTGCTAAAGGGGAGGTGTGATGCAGGTGCAGAGGACAAGGCTGCGGATTTGGCACCTACCTGGGCATTAAGGAAAACAGCTGCATGTCCCCTGTACTAACTACCATCTATTAATAAAAGCTGTGGAAAACTACACACAGCTCATTTCAAAAGCAATCTTGCACATCATTGCTTAGGCAGAGAAGTCAGGTAGTGGTCTCTGACATGCCTGTACACTGAGCAAAGACACCACAGTCTAGATGACAGGGAATAGTTTTAGCACCCTTCATTGTGACCAACAGTTACCACAGAGCTGCTTGACACAACCGTTCACTGCATGGGAGAGAGAGCAGATGAATGTGAACTCTCCTTCCCCAAAATAGTGAACAGAAGCACATGTTATGTTTGGAAGAGAAGTTTCCAGTCTCAGAGGAAAGCAGGGCAACATAGAATACACCAAGAGTGAGAAGATGGTACAGAGTAGAAGCCATTATCCAGGCACTCTTGATATTTCCCTCCAGTACAGTTTACCTCCTATTAACAATGAAATTAGTTTGAAAGTCTGGTCTTTGAAGCCTAAGCTTAACTTCTGTGAATATTTCCTTCCCTTCTCACTCCTGTGTCCAGTGTGATTTTCTCATGTCTTTAGGCCATAGATGAATATGGAGTTTGTTTTTCACCTGATGAGTTTGAATTATATGTGAAAAAGCAGTGAGATCATGTTGACACAACAGATTCCCATCATTCTGCTATGGGCATGTCAGGTTACAGGTGTGGTTGGGCCTGTGCCGTGATTTCCATTAAGGGTAGCTGTCAAAGAAAGGACATGCTCTTTCTACTAATCTTCTGGAAAATTTCATTTACAAACATGATGCCAGAATTACTATATTTCAAGATGGATTTTTTGTGGAGTTACTAAAGCCCAGTCTACAAGGGGCAATTCTGAAAGAACTCCCTGAACTTTTTAAGAAAAGGGTGACTAAATCTGTCACATATTAACAGTGATGAAACCAGCTACAAGGTAAGCAGATATGAGAAGGAAGGTTAAAAAACACCCTGATAGTTCTATGATGATAGTTCTCATGAGAACACTGTATCCTCAGATAGCCTTGTCACAATACCCTTGATTTACTGGATGGTTTTTCAGAAAAAAAAAAAATGCAATCAGAAGCTACAGAGGGAACTTGGAGAAAGCTCATGAGATTATTTCTGCAAGTTTCCCCTCCGTTTACCTGGAGAAATTGGCACTGCAAATGTAATTTGTAAAATTGGCTTTGAAATCAATGTATGTTTTACAGGTTTCTTTGTTCAGGGATACTTGCTGAAAATGCTGAACCTACAATGTCGTCCATGGGATTAACAGTAGTACTGGCCCCTAATGGAGCCTATCAGAAGAGTGAAGAAAGGTGTGCAGCTGATATTACCATTTCCAGATGCTGTTGTAACACCTGCCACAATAGTTCTTAGATTGACTTTGTAGTATAATGTAAATGCACTTAAAATAATTTTAGTTATATTAGCACATCTGTAACTTTTTTATCCTTTTGATACTCAAATTGGCATGACAGCAGTAGACAGTACACAGAAACCAGACAATACTCCTTCAGGTTTATGAACCACCTGGATCTTCAGTATTTCAGCAGTCACCCAGATGTTGCCAAGACAACAGAATATAGATATAGCTAGTCTGCCTATTTTATATATATATA